>JAQFXM010008097.1:0-11054 GCA_034693345.1 Entomobrya multifasciata
GACATCCTTGTTTTTATTTTCAAGGCTGGTTTTGGCTCTGCCTTCGAATCGTAGAGTAGTAGGAATCACTTTCAAGTTGGCGATAATTGCAAATCTCCTTAGCGCAACTGACAACTTTTGGAACTTCCAACACAGCTTCACATTTGTCCACTATGGTCTGCAATCTGCTTACTTCGAAAAAGCATTTAGAACATTTAACTGGGTAGAAGGACTTTGCCATCTACTAGCCCCTGTTGGTGCAAAAATGTGTATGTGTACATGTGTACGCGTGTAACCACTGGTATTTAAGTAGCATATTATAAGCCTAATTTTGTGTCTCGCTTTTCGGTTTAAGTGGACTGGTTGTTCACTTTCCATATAAATAACCTAATATCTGCATTGCATACACCTTTTAGCTATGGGGATGGAGCTCTTTCATTAAATGACACCATCAATTGTACGAAGAGCGGTACATGTAATGTTAAATGTGCATAAAGTATGAAGGTATGTTTTCACTGACACTAGTGACATTTTGAGATTACATCTTGCAAAACTGCTTAACTATATATTTTCGTACTGACTGTTTTCCTCATTGCATTATCCAAAAGAGCATTGAAGGCAAAAGGTTCAGCCTAATACGATTAAAAAACTGTTAACTACATTACAACAGCCCATTTGCTCAAGACGCGATTTAACAAGACTTTTAAGACAATTCGAGAAGACAATGGAAAAATCCTCAGCATATCTATCCAGGAGCTGAATGTCGTAATTCTGGACTGTGAAGATTAACTTTTCAAAATGAAATCAATGTTACAAAATTAATAGATGTGATGCTAAAAATTAACTGATATAAATCTGAATTAAGTAAAAGGAACATAAACACAATGACAGTAACTATTTATCGGCAATTATTTTGCATTGTACCGTAATTTTGCGTTTTATAGACAAATCGAAAGAATTCGTGAGTAATTTAAGAAAGTTGACATCTGAGACCGACCGACGACTATTTTCTGTGGTATACTTTTAAATAAACAATATTTACGCTACCAGAATGAAAATAACTAAACATTAGGTTAGCTTATTTATGCTAGGTTAAATCGCAAAATTCTGCATACAAAACACGAAAATAAGTGCATATACAGATATATACAGATGTTGTTTACATAGGGATATATGCAGATGTAGAGCATATGCTGATTATTTTGGTGAAAAGATCTTTGAAAGTGATCAATTATTTTTTACGTTATTAAATTTAAAAACTATATAACTTGCAAAATATGGTAGACAGGGTGATACTTTAAACTTATGATCTCAAAAGTTCACCTTTTTGAGAATTAAAGCAGGCAAATTCGAAAAACCATATTTTGCGCTAAACTGAGTTTTTTTGATTATCTGTGCTTTAATTTTCAAAAGGGGGAACTAAGGTAGCATATAAACGCGACCCAATTTTGTATTCATTTTTATTCTCGTAGTGTAAATACGCTACCATAATTAATATTTTTATTTTGTTTTTCTGGTAGCGCATTTACGCTACCATGTTATTAGTGTTTAATTGATAGCGTATATATTGTAGCGTATAATTAACAGACTAATTAATTTAATAGAAACGGTTGACATTTTAAATTCACATCGTTTTCGTCAGCTTGTTACTTCAAATTTAAGCATTTAACAAAGCTGTGAATATAAGTTAGACTTGAAATGAACTAGTTATAATGGTTAACTCGTCGGGTTTAATAAATTATCTATTTACTTTATGTTTATTATACTTTTTTCTCACGGTACACTTATAATTATCATTGCCGTCTTCCCTGCCTCCGAAACAGAGGAAGGAGCACAGCCAAAAGCGACACAGCCAAAAGCGACATCAGCTGACTATTATTATTAATTTCTGGAAAAATAACTTAATTAAGAAGAAGAGATACAAACAAATAATAAGTTTCAGTGAAAAAAATTTCACGGAAATGCTTAATACAGATTAAGTTTTTTAACAATTTGACTGAAACTAAGTAGTCTGTTAATTATCCCGCAAATTAAACTAATTTAACAGGTACGAAATAGGTTGTCGATTAATTTGTTTTTAATTTTATGAAAAAAAAAAGTTTGCTAGCAAATCTACTGATGGACAGCACAAAACATTACCAATGCCATATTTAATGTATCTTAATCTATTTGTAATGGCTATGATAATAGAAAATAGTAATTTTATTAACGTCCGAAGTGTGGTTCTGTGTTAGGGTGTTAGGGTGGAAACGACTGTCTGTCCGTCTGCCTGAGATCATGATACCTCAAGTGTGCTTCATTTGATTTAAATGACATTTAGTGTACAAGTGCATACGGTAAATAAGAAGAACCTATTTGATTTGAGCCAAATCGGCTGCCGGTCGATTAACGGTTCTATGTATTTTAACTTGGCGAAAAATTATTGTGTGAAGCGATAAATTAATGTATGAAGATCAAATTTGTGTTGTATACCGGCGAAACCGGCGCCGGCACGTTGTACGTATGTTGGACTTCGAGCGTTTGTTTTCACAGTTTACCGTTTTATTTCTAGGTAAAAATTGACATTGTAAATTTGTTTTATAAAATATATATTCCAATAAGAGTTATCTTTCTATTATTTTAAGTGTTTTCAAAAAGCCTTATGTTTAAACAGTTTTTAAACTTTTTATGGAAATATTATAATGCTATGGACTACTGTTGGATAGCACAAAATATTTTTAAAGGGACATATGTTTTTCAAAAAGGTAATAAAAAATAAGTGAATTATTTTCTATAAATTGGTTAGTATAAGAGTTAGGGTACTCTATGAATTGACCGTTTCTAGCAATTGAACATTCTGCGAATTGCACTTTTATGCGAATTGGTATGTATGTGTATGCGATTATACGAATTAGGTCATGTCTGCGAATTGGACTCTGTGAACTTATGGGACACCATTAATTTAACAAAGTCAATTTGCATCTCATATCTTATATGTTTCTTGTTTGGTATGCAAGCTGACAAAAAAGATGCGGCCAAAATGGGGAGTGGTTGCTTTTGCTCCTGTCTGATATTCATACCTTCCAGAAGTAAAAAACCTCGCCAGCTTTTAAATACGTTTTTTCATTCATTCATCTCACACAAGCTATTTTGCATGATAATTATTTGATGGGGGGAATAAATGAGGTTTATAAGGACTGTGACAAATTAAAAAAAGGGAATGGCGAATTTCACATTTCACGAATCTTTAAAAAAACGCATTTATAGTTTTCATAAACAATTCGAGGAGCAGAGATGTAATATGTTTGGAACCATTTTTTAAAGCTAAATTTGGCCATCCATATAAGAATCCATACTGCAGAGAAGTCATACAAATGTAGTGTATGTATGGCTTCTGTTATAGATTCAATAAAATTTTGTAAACATTTAAAAACCCATCATAAGTGAAGATTTGCAACATAATTACAAGTTAAACTAATCAAAAGTATATTTGGAATAGTTATTAGCAGAAAGTCTGGCGAGATGACTAAAGATTAGATCAATGGCATTGAGAAATATTCATTCGACATGCAGCTTTGATCCGGACAACTTTAGCATTTAAATATTGCATACTTATAAAATTTATAGAATATGAAACCTGATATATTTAAAAACTAAGTTTTCTCTATTACAAAACTCTTCAGTTGGGAGCAAATCAAGAAATTAAATTTTTGAACGTTTAGAAAAACTTGCGAGATAGTGTGTTTCTAGCTTTTGAAAACTTTTTCCAATATCATCATACTTGTTGTAATATTTCATATAAACTTATATATGGTTTAAGTGTATTTACCTGTATGAAATATGAACTTTCACGTAAGGTCAACAGTGTCTATTATGCATCGTTGTATCGGTAGTTTTAAACCTCTCAAATTCTTCTGGATTTTGAAGCTTTTGTTTGCAGCAGATTTTTTTGAAGCTTATTTTTTTCCAGAGTATTTGCAGTACGCCATGTAATTTGAGTTGCTAATATGTATATAGGGTTGCTCGTCTTAAGGACCAGGATCTGCACTACAATTACTCACAATTTTGGTTTTTTATGACTACCTAAGTTTACATTAATCTAAAAAGAAAGTTTTGAAAGATACTTTGAGCAACTTTTGGGTTTCAAGCCCTTTAAGTGTATCCTAAAATTTCGACTTTTATTGAAGATGTTCTTGTATATTTGTAAAGCACAGTACATAGGTACCATATATCGTACCAAGACCTGGATTCCTTCTGTTATCAAATATGTGAATATTCATTTAAAATGCAAGGCATCAAAAAAGTCGAAAATTTGTAGATCTTGCGATTTAATTCTAACTTTATAATTTATTAACTGGCCTATTTATTTTTGATTTAACTGAAATCCCCCGATAATTTATCTTTCAAGAGTTTTTGTTGACAATGACCGAGAATGGATGAGCGAGTCATTCTAAACTCTTTGGTAGAGACTGCGGATTCATTTCCACAGTTTACTCACTCCTGCTCGAATTCTTTTTTGCTTAGACTGACGGATTACAGCCACATCTTCGCTGTTCCAGAGTCTCCGCTTACAGCGTTCCACTTTTTGTACATGTTACATCAGTACTGCAATAAGTCCATATTAAAAACATTTTGTGACGATAAAGTATCGAATCGCAGATTGCTATTTTGTTTCATACACTTACAAATTCATGCTCATCATTTAAGAATATGCTTCAGACATCCGTGCATTAAACTAGTACACAATTGATTTATTTTAAAACTTAAAAATGATCATCTTAAAATATATTTATTAAATGGGATAAGATTTCAAATCAAAAAATTTACAATAAAAAATTCAGCGATAGTTCGTCGGCTATACGAATAAATTCCTTCATGTACTTATAATTAATGAGGTAACGACGCAAGGCTTCAAATATTTCAACTGCATATACATAAAATATAAACGATTGATAGCTCGTCGTTACCAAAGGAAATGGTATGTAACCATGCAGTCAAATTTTGTGATTATATATTCTACGTTTTCGAATAAGACAACACATATTCATTTATGGTTGAATCTATTGGACTTGAATTTGACAAAATAAAAACAGATAAAATAATAACTACTTTATAGACTCAATACACTGGATTTACAGTTCAGGAATCAGAAATGACCTTAAATTAAAGAGCCGCGAAAACAATTGGAAACAAGGATTTATTATTTATTTTGCTACTTTATTACAAGTTTTTGTTATCTGCGAATTTCTAAATGGCCGCTCAACTGGGTTGGTCATTTGAAAGCAGCTGAACACTTAGTGCATTTGAGTGGCTTTCCACAGTATGCACTTTTATATGGGTTTCTAAATTGCCCCTTTTAGAAAACCATATAAGACACAAATTGCATTGGTGCATCTTGATTTTTCGAGATCATCATTGATGTGCCTTTTCAAGCTTACGCGTTCAGTCAATAATTTTCCGCAAAATTCGCAATGGTAGGCTTGCAGTTTAAAATGACCCAATATGCGCCTATTTAGACCACTTCTATTAAAAACAGTTTATCACAAGTCGCACATTTGTGGCGTTTGATGTCATTGTCGATATCCTCATATCCCTGCAGATTAGACATGAGTGAAAATGTTTTGGGACAAAACTGACAGCGATATGGCTTCTCTTAAATATGTGATTGAAGGTGATCTCTCAAAGCATTAAAGGATCCTACTAACAAGTTGCATAGACTGCATTTGAATGGTGTCTCTATTTATTGTGCATTCAAATGTTATATCAGTCATACTTCTGAGCAAGATTTTTTGCAATGTTCACATTGATTTATTTTTAGGCTTGTACATGTGTTGGAGATAACTAAAAAAACAAAAATAGGCTATTGAATTAATAACTTCAATGTGCGCATCATAAAGACTCATAGGCGGACTTAAATATCAATTAAAAGCTTCATTATTCAGGAAGGAGAATCTGAACTAACAATTTTGTGTTTCTGCTTGTCTGTCTCTTGACTCATGCAAACTTCATTTGGATTTTTTTTACAATAAACCAACAATATTTGGAATCCAAGATGATTTTTAAATGTCGACTCAACCTGGATTGATCCATAAATGCGTCGTGACATTTAGAGCACTTGTATGGCTTTTCTCTGGTATGAATCTCACAAGGCGCCCTGATGTCCCTTTTTCAGCAAACATTTTTCAACACAAATTGCAATTGTGCTTCATGGTTTGTTTGCGCACTGCATTCACGTGAATGTTTAAGCTTCCGCCTTAAGTATATGACTTGCAGCACAATTCACAATTTGTGGGGTTTCAATTTAGTATGAACCACCATGTGTCTACTTAACCAATCTTACTAGATAAGTTTTTTATGGGAAGCACCGCACTTATGTTGCTGTTTGATATCATTGTGTGTATCTTCATGTCGCTTCATAGATGACTTCAGTGAAAATATTTGGCGACACACTAGAAAGCGATATGGCATTTCTCCCGTTTTGTGCAAGAACTGGGCGTTTGAATGCAGTTGTGGATACCAGAAATTTGTTACATAAACTGCATTTGAATGGTGTTTCTGTTTTATGTGTATTTAAATGTATCTTCAAGTACGATTTGTGGGTCAAACATTTTAAACAATGCTCGTACTGGCATTCTGTAAGCCCACTATGCAGTAATTGATGACTTAGAGATGCTCTAAAGTTGAGAACGACTTTTGACATATCGTACACTTACAATGCATTTATTGTGTGTGCATTTTTATATGAACGTTTTTGGCAATGTTCACATTGAAATTCTTTGGGCATACCATGCAGCAGTGGATGTTTTCTAAGATCAGATCTAGTGGAGTACGACTTTGGACTTAAATCACACTTGCAAGGCTTTTGTTGCGTGTGTCTTCATATTACTACTCCCTGCAAAGTTTTTATCACACAACTTGCAGGAATATGGTTTCTCATTAACATGTCTGAAGTAATGTTCAAGATCCCATTTGTAACTAAGTGATTTACTACAAAACAAATCACCGGTAATTTCCAGCATGCACATTTATGTGGACATGTAACTAAACAAAAGTTTGTTTTAAACTAAACACTTTGCCACAATAACCACACTTAAAATTCTCAAGAGTCATCTTAAAGACAAGGAAAAAATAGTTTATGTGTTGTGATTTGAATTACTATAAGTCTTTTTTGGCATGTTAAAAGAATTGGAAATCCTTCAATGGACCAACCAAATTCACTGGCGTTACAATTTTATGCTTAACATTGGTTCCCATCAAAACATCTAAATTTTTACCACAAATAAACCAAGCAGAACGTTTAAATTAATTATAGTGCTATGTTTAGTTAATTAAACATATTTTTTCTGGAAAGCGCAGAGATTACACTCAGCAGTCTCGATGCCAATGTCGACAATGTCGTGTGAGATAGATAGGTATGCATTGTGTTTGCAGTATTACACAGTATCTTAAGAATACAGCAGCTTAAATATCTTTGTACATTTTTTAGTCCATATGTGGGTTTTACCTTTTGCATACGTGTTTGAACTACAAGTTCTGCAATGAGTGTTGTACTATCCGACATACTCTAGGTGTCGATGTTTTCCACCTAGTTTTGCTTGAATAGAATATTTCTTGTACTTGTGCACTTGTATTGTACACAAGGGATGCAGCGTTGGTTGCATGAACACAAATTTTGTGCCTGCATGATATCAAAAAGATCTGTATCAAAGTTTTTCCTGACGCTCCATACAATGCTTATAAATTCCAT
The DNA here is from genome assembly GCA_034693345.1 of Entomobrya multifasciata. Lineage (NCBI taxonomy): Eukaryota > Metazoa > Arthropoda > Collembola > Entomobryomorpha > Entomobryidae > Entomobrya > Entomobrya multifasciata. The sequence continues at coordinate 7,706 of JAQFXM010008097.1, forward strand.
GATAAGCAGATAATTCATTCAATGATGAAAACATAAATGGTTGTAAAAATGACCAAGCTCACTATTTAGCCGAGTACACATGTGCAACACATGTTTTACTTGAGCTTGCATAATTAGTTTGGGTACTTATATATGCATATTCAATACAATGTAAGAATAAGTTTGTTTCCCCAGTCTGTTTCGGTTAACCGTACAGTTTATATTATTTATCCCCTATGCATAAAATACTTTAGCAACTTGTGAATATTATTTTACGCGATGCTATGCTTGAATGTTTACCTGCTCAAATAATCTCTTAAGCGTAATGTATGCACTTTTAGGGGTCCAAAATGTTTAATGTAAACGTAAAAGAAGTGGAAGAAATAACGTGCATGTGATTTATTACTAAAAGCATATGAGATCAAGACACAACTTGATGGCATTCATATAAGTATTACGACGATAATGTTTACACTTAAAAACCAGAAAGTAAGGATTATGCATACATTAATAGATAACGTTCTAGGCAAAATATATAATGAATTAAATATTGTTGCCTAAAACTGTGCATGTGTGCAGAGTGTAAAGGTGCTTAAATACATTAAGCATTTAGTATAAAGATAGGATGATGATACACGGAGTGATAAGAATACACACGCATGATAGATAAATATATAGCTTTTATTTTCCGGTTTAAAGGTATCAGTCATTACAATTTTGTCTGGTATTTTACCCTAACCATTAAAAAAATATATCTTTAACAAAAATTATGGTATTTGCTTCTTAATGCTTTACATCCATGATATACGTCTTTTAAAATCCAGAATTGTTAAAATACTTCGTATTTTACTTTTGTAAACATATTATCTCATAACATTGCGTTTCAAGTGTCGTCGCTAACATATTCAAGGGACGTGATATTGGAACTTCTTTGTCCATGCTGTCGTAATATCTAAAAAAATAGGGGAAAAACTTATTTCAATTCGAACAGTATATGTAGAATGACCTTAGTAAATAGGTTTTGTGCGCCCAAGCTTTACGCGAGTACTACAGTATGCAAATTAGGTGGATAAGTATTAGTATGTGAGTTAGGTTGTGTGTGAATCACCTTTTTGCGTCTAAGCCAAGAATGCATGCATATTACTTAGTTGAGCTTTACCTGAGTTTTACAATGGATTGCCGATTATATATGAATGGAACCATTAACAACAGCATTCGACAGGACTGAAGTAAGCTTGAAATATTTTTTTAATTATTGGTTTATTTCACTTAAAATATATTTTAGCATGTTAGCTTTTGCACAAATCGATTTTTTAATATCTTAGTTTACAATTTCCTAATTATTGACTACTAATTTACATCATTTGGTATGAAACGTTTAGCGTCTTTCTTCACAAAAATATCAAACAAAATTTCCAGAACTTCGTAAAAGTATCGATTCTTTTCTCTTTTTATTATTATTAGTTCGTAGTATATATTTCATCTTTTGATCAAGTCATAAATATCACAACTAAGCATACAATTATCCTTTCATTATCTCTCATTTCATTTCATTATCCGCAAATTTCTTACTTGCAGAAGAAACATTTCTCAGACAAAGCACAAACTGATTTCAAAGTAGAAAGGAAGCCAGTCAAAACAATTTGGAGACAGCCGTCTGGACACATGAAAAATAATGTCAAGTATTTAAATTAGTTCATTAGACATTCTGACGTTTCCTTTCCCAGTCACTTTCAGTCCATGAATGAATATGAATACCCCATACAACAGTATAGTAATGGCATAATAGAAATGTCTGAAGTGCACAAGACAACCCTTTCTGAAGCTATTAAGTCTTTATTTCCTAAAAGCCTTTCATCTTTCGCTGTATGATACATATATACCTAACTTTCTATTTATCCATTTCCTTGGCTTTTTAAGTATGTGGAGTTTTAGGAATAATGAATGAACGTGACATGTAAAATTATACATTAAGATCCAGTTTGAAAACCTCAGTGGTAATATGTATCAAGCTAACTGATAAAATATCTCGACAATCTCCGTAAATTGCCCAAAGTAATCAAATAAAATGTCCATTTCAAACCAAATAAATGCCCATTTTTAACTAAAGAAAATGTCCCAACCCAATTTTTTGCTGCCCAATAATAATATTTTGTTTGCAATATTACTTAAGCAACAGATATCTTATAACTTAAAAATCATTCTTAACTACATATAAAAAGACTAAAAATAAAAACTATGCTAGCACATAAGGTAAAGCATAAACTTCGATAATTCAGGCCCTTGAATTTAAATAGAACTCATAATCAGATGATGCATTTGCTTTGAGTGAACAATTGCGAGTTCCTGTCACATGGCTAAAACATTAAGCAATCAGCAAATAAGTATGTACAATTTTTAAAAGTTATTTCAGTTTTTCGTTGGATTTTTATTGAAAATCACGACGACAATGGGACATCGAAATTATTCGGCACTTGTACCATACCTGCTTTCTAAACTAAACATATTTGGAACATGGACCCGCTCCACCCCAACACTGGTACTTTAACCTAAGTAGTACCAAACGCCTCCTCGAATTATCATCATTCATTCATCCAATACGGTAGTTAAGATGAACTCACTATTAATTGTATTTAAATTTATTTCCATTTAAATGTACACATAATTTACAAAATCTTTTCCATTTTATCCATTTTTCAGCTAAAAATAATTATTGTCACCACAACTGCCTTACCCACATCTGTGAAGGAGCCAAGTGCAGAGAGGTGTTGCTTTTAAATTGTTTATATGGTTGATTTTTACTCAGAAAAGATAACAAACTTAAGTACATTTAAGTAATGTGTGGTTAAGTTTTTTAACATTCAAGTCGGGAACAATCAAAATAATTATTTTACATTTTTTCGGAAGTAAGGATGGCAAACAGGACGGAACTTTGATCGTAACATAAAAAGAGCAATGAATTACTAATTACGTAAATAGTATATAACCAGTGATAATAAATAATATTAGCACCTCGCGATAAGGCGTTAGCCCAATTCTGGATCTTGGGTATCAGAAACCACACATAAAATGTCATTTCCTAAACGTTAAAGAGTATTTTTTTAAATGTGAAAGGGTTTATTATGTAAACTGTCTTTTAACACTTTAGTCGACAGTTAAGTTACATAATTTGGTATGAAACGTTTAGTGCTTATTTGTCGCTTCATTAAAATATAAAGCAGTTTTTCTCAAACGTCGAAAAAACATCGATTCTTTTCTTTTTTTACTATTATCAGTTTGTAACGCATATTTGTATGTATGTATGTATTTTAGGGCAGGGTGCTGAAGACCATGGTAAGTGGGCACTCCAGCACCCATATGTGGAATCTAA
>JAQFXM010008098.1:0-11050 GCA_034693345.1 Entomobrya multifasciata
TTTTGGCCAAAAACGAATTCAAAAACCATTGTTTAACCACGGTTAACCACATTTTCGTTTAACCAAGTCCTACCCTATATCTGACGCGTTGCTTGATATGACATCAACAGATTCCTAAGTTTTTTGAAAACAAAATTATCGCATTAAAATAAAATATAACGATAGCTGAAATTGTTCGAAATTTGTTTATACTTCAGAGGCACACTTACGATGTCAATGAAGTATTAAATCTATTCTATTCGTGGCATAATGCTTTTTTTTTGCTAATCATGCCTAGTCAGAATCGAATAGTGAACACTAAATTTACACTTTAAATTTAACCTCATTCAAACCTTTACACAAATTTTCAAAAAATGATATACTGTCTGGATACATATACATATTTATAAAGCTCTGATCTGTACAACGAGTCAAAAAGTTGGCTGATGTAAAATGACATGCACCAAAACGATTGATGATGCTTTCACCACAATACTCGCATCATGACATTTAAATCTAATCGATTTATAAAGATTTCATTTACAAAGACATACGAATATTTTATATTTTTCTATCGTCATTTATGAAAATACATTGGAAACGAAATATCTCTCAAAGAGTTTCCACAATGCATCAAGTTAACCCAATTTTCACCAAGAATTCCCAAATTCATATTCCATGCAAATGCCATACACATCTTGAGCATATATCTAAAGAAAATCAGAAATTAAACTGGCATGGAACAATCCACCTGAAGAAAGTATTCCAGTATCATTTTGCATTTACACTTGTCTTCACGCACGGGCTAAAATATATAGGGGAACAAAAGCGACATATTTTTGAGCGAATATTTTGGCTAATTGCTTTTGTAGCTTCGTTAGTTACTTCGGTGACACTGATTTGGGGCATTTGGACCGACTACAGAGATATGCCGATTGTTACAGTTTTTACCCCTATAAAGATCAAACTTGACCAGATACCCTTTCCTGGAGTGACAATTTGTACTGTGAACGAACTGCAGAAGTCGAAATTTGACCATCAAATGAAGTAAATACGTAACGTAGCAACCAAACACCTTTTAAAATGAAGTATTTGTAATATATTTTAAGCATTGAAAGTATTCAATTGTTTGTTATTTCACTAAATAGTGAAATTATCCAAAACGGATTAAAACACAGAAAGAATGTTACAGAAGGAGGTGATTCGAAAATGCCAACATCATATCTCTCAGAACTTGGCGAGATGTTCGACATGGATCAGATTTGTAGTTCAACATCCAGCTTCACAGACAAGTTTACAAGTAATACATCCGTACTGAAATGGTTTGAGCCTTTTCGGCAAACCATTACAGGGAAGTTAGAAGAACTGGAGATGTACTACATTAATCCACTTCACACATTAAGATCGGTATGTGCATTGCTATTTTGCTCAAAAAAAGATAACTTCACGTTATAAACAATTTATGCGATTTGTACAAAACTTTTAAGTATCCCTTCCCTGCATCAAAACGATTTTGCACTGCGTTTGGCTGAAGCAAGTGATCGTCTGTGACGAGTTGTTTCGATCAGTTGAAACTGATTATGGACATGCATTGTTGCACTTTCAATTCAGTACCAGCTTCACTGCTCCTATATAGACGGATTTTATATAATTTTATCATGTCCTTCTTTTGAATTATTTACTAACAAACCGAATTGAATTTTAAACTATTCATTTAATCTAATGCCTTATTTGAAAACAGTCACGACAACGAAAGTATTAAAAAGAACAGTAACATGGAAATGTGGAGGAACGCTAGTCTCAGTTATGAAAACTTACTGTTCACCAAGGAAACCAAGAACAGGTCAGTTCCTTACAGACAAAGATATCCTGAGAGGTCTGCAATCTGCATGCAGGATTTTCTATTTTGCTGGATCCCGACTTGGATAAATACTTTTGCATACAGTGATTCCAAAGGATACATCATGGGAGTTAATGTACCTTTTGACTTTCCTCGGATGAAGGATGATGGAATTGCGATTCAAACCAATTCTGAAGTTTTCGTAGGTCTCAAGCCGGAAGTCACAATGTCACATGAATCAATCAGCAGATTTCCTATAGTAGTTCATTATCTTAATTCATTATGAGTGACCCATGATTAAGTAAACGGGTTTTCATGTATTCTAATTTAAACAGGATAAACGGCAGTGTTACTATGGAAACGAATATAAGCTTCCGCACTATTCAACATACACCGTTTCAAATTGTATGGACGAATGCATTGCTCAAAAAACTGAAGAGCAGTGCAACTGCAAAATACATTATATGCTACTTAATAAATTCTAGATATTGTAACCTGAAATTCTTTACTTTCTTTACAATTTACAAATTTTATTTTTTTGGAAATTTTAGAAGGACAACAAGGAATGTAAACCAAGCATGTTCAATAGTACGGATGATGTTCAAAGTTAGTACTATAGCCTGAAAATCAATGTTAATTATCGAAAAATATAATTTATTTGCATTGTTTTAAAATAAGTAATATAATTGTCATGTTTCACAGAAGATATCGTTGAAAATGGGCTTAGTGAATGTGAATCATGTTCCGCCCAACTATTTTGAAGCACAAGCTACTATGCATCCCAAACAAGGCTGACTTAACGAAGCATCGGATATTAATGATAAACTATCCCAACAACTCCACTTCTCCATATAACAACTTTCAAATATTTAGAGAAAAATATAATATGTGATTGATTACTATTATTAGCTGTAAATCGATATGTTATGTTGAGTTTGAGAACTTTAAAAGCTTTTTTTAGATGGTATTTTAAAAAATTGATCTTAACCCAAATATATTTTAACGAAACTTGTTTTGTATTTTGAACAGCATTATTGATAAAATCAGCATAACTTTACAATGACGTACGCATTACCTGCGGAATCCTTTGTTCATGATGATCACATGCAATATTATCATTTCTCATGTCAATATTCATAAGTTCGTATTTCGCATGTACCCAATTTCAATTTAATTCACATTCGTGTCGAGTTAATGGTAGTTAGTTCTCCAAGCTTTCAAGGTCCATTTTAATTCTAACGTCGCCTCATTTAAAACACTGAAAGCTTGTCGCCAACTAGGATCTGATTTTCCTTTGAAAATATTTACCCAATATGTACCAAGTGACCCCACTTTTCACAAAATCTATTCCCAAGTCTTCCAAAAGAAAAAGACACCTGGATTATGATCCAGTGGAAGAAGAGAAATTAAACTGGGAATGGTATAATCCACCAGAAGACAGCGTCCCAGTATCATTTTGTATGGAAACATCACTCCACGGTTTAAAATATTTGGGGGAACAGAAACGACATATTTTTGAAAGGTTATTTTGGCTGATTGCTTTTGTAGCTTCGGTGGTTACTTCGGTGATACTGATTTGGGGTATTTGGAGCGACTACAGAGATATGCCGATTGTCACAGTTTTTAATCCGATAGAGATCAAACTTGATGCAATACCGTTTCCAGGGGTGACCATTTGTAGTATAAATGGTCTTCCGAAGACAACTTTTGACAAGCAAATGGAGTAAATCTACAAAATTTGTGTTTACATAATTTATTGGACTGTTAAATTTGAATTGCTCAATTAAACTGATTTAACATTTAATAGGAAGGTTACTCAGAACAGGGCCAGGGAGGGTACAAATATTTCTGAATCAGGCAAACCAATCATGTCGCATGGGTCCCTTATTGATCTCGCAAGGGTATTGGACATGAATCAGATTTGCGGATCTACCATCAGCTTCACGGATCGATTGGTCAAAAACTCATCGGCACTTGATTCGTTTCAGCCATTTAGAGAATCTATTGCTGAATTTTTACATATAGTTGAGAAATACGTTGAGCCCATTATCACATTAAAAGAGGTGTGATTTTTTTCTTGTCACTTGTATGCAAATATTTATACTTTTTTTGATAGCGGACGTATATATATGTATGTATGTATTTGAACATTACTCTTCCATAATATAGCGATCAATAATTTAATCGCTGTACAATTTTCTGTTTTTTAATTAGGTGTCACAGTCATGTGGCAAAATGATTTTACATTGTGTTTGGCTTGAGAAGGTTATCGACTGCGACGAATTATTTCGACCGGTTGAGACAGATTTTGGACGTTGTTGCACCTTTAATTCAATGCCTGCTTCGCTGCTTCTAGAAGATTTACAGTAAAACATTTTAAGGCAACTCTTTTGATATACTTTATTCTCTACTTACATATTTCCCTTTGAATCATTCCATGTTTGTATAGCTTCGAGTGGCACACAGAGCTTAATAAAAGTGATGTGGAAACGTGGAGGAACGCTGGTCTAAATTATGAAAATTTGATGTTCTCCAAGGAAACTAAAAATAGGACAGTGCCCTACAGACAGAGATATCCGGGAAGGTCTGCAGGATTGTCGTTTTTGTTGGATCCTGACTTGGACGACTATTTTTGTACCAATACTGATTCAGAGGGATTCGTGATGGGAGTTAATGTACCACTCGATTTTCCACGGATGAAGGACAATGGTATTGCAATTCATACGAATTCTGAAGTGTTTGTAGGTCTCAAACCTGATATCACTATGTCACATGATTCTATCACTGGATTTGATCTGGTAATTTATTATAACTACCAATATCAAGAATGATGAGCAGAAAAGGAGTTGTGATGTTTTGAATTTAAACTAAAATAGGAAAAGCGACAGTGTTACTTTGGGAACGAATATGAGCTACCACATTATTCAACATACACTGTTTCTAACTGTTTGGACGAATGTATTGCTCGCAAAACACTGAAAGAATGCAACTGCACAAGATATTACATGCCACGTAATTATGCTTTTATCTAATGTTTTTATCTGCCCTAAAATTCAAATAACTAAACATGGTTTTAATTACAGACGAACAGTTTGAAGACAAAGTTTGCAAGCCAAGCTTGTACAATTGTACGGATACCGTTCGTAGTTCGTATTTACAAAAACGTTTACTTATATTCCTATGAGAGATTGTGTTCATAATATTTTACCGTGACCACGTGATGATATATTTTTTTAAACATTTCACATTCACAGGGTATATAGTTGAAAACGGACTTAGTGAGTCATGTTCCGAATGCTTACCAACATGCACAGAGATCGATTACCAAAAAGAAGTTACAGTTTTGAAGCTTCAGGAAAATAAACTGAAAGAATTGTTTGAGGCATTGCCACCCAGGTATTGCAAACACTACCATTATAGTTTCTCGTATTTGTAGTTGAATATGAAACGCATTTACCTAATTAATTTGTATTTTTAGATCGGATTTAGAAAAATATGAACCTCGCAATGCATCGATTGTTCACGTGTATTTTAGTAAGGATTCAGTTCATCCAAAGCTTCGTAAGGAGGTGACATCTCTTACAGGACTGTTGTGTAATACAAATATAAATTTTAATAGAAATTGATGTGATTGTAAAGACTTCAGAAATGAAACAAATTTCTTTTATCATAAACCAAAAGCCAATGCTGGAGGTCTTCTCGGACTGTGTATGGGATTCAGTGTACTCTCTTTGTTGGAAATTTTATACTACGGGTCTTTGAGACTCTGCTGCAGTTGCTACCGGAACAAAGCTTTACAGGGTCGTAATATGGAAACAAGTCAGATTAATGTTGTATCTAGTCATGATGAATATTTTAAATCCCAAAGCCCCATTCACCCCAAACAGGGATGGGTTTCTCAAATCTTCAATGGAAATTCGACGGATTATAGTAACATAAACAGGAAAAATAAAAATAATTCCCACCGAAAGAAAATATGACGCTAGTTAAAAATTGCAAGTATATTATCTGTTAAATCGATTGATTGTTGCAAATTTACACCTCTGGATTTGGCTGGCTAATGAACATATACTACTATTAATTATCAGTTAGTTACCACTTGGTTCACAGAAAGGACTAAATAAAACCTGTAATTATACATTCCATTTGTTGAACTTGGAATTAAAATTTATTTAGATTTGATTTTTTCAATTAGCCCTAACCTAATCCTACAATGATGCATAGCATAATACGTATTGGATCTATTCGGGATCTCAATTAATTGTATTTTGATTAAAGATAGATCCGTAACATAGTTTTAATTTATTAGCCACTGTTGGCACTTAGCAATCTGGTAGTACAAAAAATCGATTTGAAATTGAAGTTTTCCCTACGAATTATTGCACAATATGAGTTCATTTTTTAATTAAGTTTGATTCAAGGTAAATGGTTAAAATTAGGTCTACACTATTATCACAATGAAAGGCAATTAGTTTATCCAGAGCAGTATCGAACGTTTTGTACCACATGTAACTCAATTTGGGGAAAAAGTTACTGGCAGTTGATATAAAGGGTATATTGTCTTTTTCAATGCCTAGCATCCAAGTTCCAAGCACTCCTGTCACGTAAACATCTTCCAAATGATATAATGGCAGTTGTACACTAACTTTTAATATATTCTTCACTGCGTTATCGGATAAAACATAAAAATTCCCCTCAGCATATGGAGGATAAGAATTTTCATGCAAACCTTCCACACTTTCACCAATATAATTTTTCTTGTTACCTTCCACACTAACTCCATTTTTAAGCATATTAACTGCATCAAACACATCTTTCCAAACATCACTAGGGGCAAACCACTTTGAAAACGCGTTCCACGTGTGAGCACCCCTTCCCCCGTGTATTACACCACCGACATAATTAAAACTTTTCACAGGAGAAAGTTGTTGAGTTTCTTGATCATCATTTTCATCACTATTTTCCAATTCCATCAGTGTCTCGCGATTTTTTGTTTCAAATTCATGATTTTGTTTGTAACAGTGATGAACAAGATTTTGTACATTTACAAAAACGTCGTCATCAGTCTTGACAAGAAACTTGGATTTGGGATGGTGAAATTTGAAATATTTGAAGAGCCGCAGGGTCTTTATGGACAAAGCATAGTAACTTTCATGAAAGTCGTCTATTATAAGATCTCCAAATTGTTCGGATTCATTAATCAAATTAGCCTGCACAAAAAATCACTTTGAATAAAACACCAGTTCATAGGAGAAAGTAGAAAGTATATAATATTTTTTGAAAGAAAGTAGCTTTTACCATTTGGTCATCATTAGAGTTAGGTTTCCCCATAAAGAAAATCACAGCAGCCCCATAATTTTCATACGCATCTTTAGCCCAGGTGCTTCTGATGATGTCTCTTCTGTAAAAATTACTTGGCGGGGATGTAACCGCAATCAAAACGAAAGGATTTTTTCCCTGCAAGATTAGCATGAAGGATTTTAGTTTGGAAATACTTTGTATTTAAAAATTGTACAAATTTATCTTTCGTAAAAGACAAACCTTTTTTAATAATCCATTCAAAATGAGTGTGTCATTATTTGGCTTGACCATATTTTCCACGTTTCGACTTCCCAAAGCGAAATGTATAAGTTTAGTTTTTGTAGACAATTCACTAAAATACAGATATGCCAAGACAAGGAGAGAACAAGCTAATGAAAATTCTCCAGCTTTTCGAAGAGTGAAGTTTCGATACCTACGTTGCAACCAGCGTATGAGACTTCGACACTTTCTCAATTTTGTAGATGAACGGCACATAAAACCCAAAGCCATGATATACGCTACACAAAAAAAGCAAATACTTTCAACTTTCTCGAAATTCTAAACGAACAGAAGTACTAACAAACAATAGATAATCAATTTTTCTAACTAAAGTTCACTTTTAAAAACTTTACTGCTTTGGAAACCGTGTGTGTTCTTCGGGTACAGCCACAGGTCGGATAACATTTATAAAATTGGCATGCATATTTACAATTTTTATGCGTATGAGTTCCACATTCCATACAAATAAGTTACGTTTTCGAACTTTAAATGTTCAAGAACTAATAAAACCGGAAGTGAAAGTCTAATAGTTTTCATTAATAAAGAAAGTAAAAAGAAGTATCGATCGATCAGATAAAGATGATCAATACGGGGAAAAATCAATAAAAAATATACTGAACTTTTACCTTTGGACATCAGGTAACCTGATTGAGGTTCATTCTAAAAAGGGGATAAAAACATTCAAATCTATTCAAATTGTCAAATGACCATTGTATTAGTAGACTCTTTCAAAAATTCAAACTCAAACCCTAGGGACAGGCAATACTTCTCAAGTACAGTAACTAATGTATTTACTAAACTACCTACAATATTGGAGTAGACGTAACACGTAAACCACTTGCCAAAAAAATCTTACAGCTTTGAAATACTCAGAGTATAGTATGACATATTCAATTTCTGTTTAAATTTAACTAAATTGAATTGATTTATTAAAGGTGGACTTACAAACAGATAGTAGGCTGCACAGAGAGACACCATCGAGAAACAATTAGCGAAATTGATTTTGCTACATATTTGTAATAACAGATACATATGTAACATACAATATTAATATAAGAAAACATTCAAGCGCATTTTTTGCAGGTACCTGGTACCTACTAACTTTGTCGACAAACGTATCACTAAAGTTCATTTCTATTTTTATTTTCCTGCGGGGAAAACAATACATTCCATCCACTAAATGCTTCTCCGTTTTACTGATTTTTTGCAGAGCACAGTTTCGGGTCGTTTAATTTCAAATGTTGGACGCCTGAGGTTTACACTGGGCACATCCGTATTTCTTATGCAAGGAAGAAAGTTAGTTCACAAATAATGACATAAGCAGTTTATGCTTCTAGTACGAATGTTAGGAATGGGTCGCCGTGCGTAAATTTTGTTTTATGAAAGTTTTATAAAGTTTCGATTTGTTGGATAGTCAGACATCAGAAATGTTATATTTATTTTCATTTCAAACATAAAATCTAAAACCGAAACATTTACTTGATACGCAACTAAATTTTTTCAGGCAACAAGTAACAATAAAGCAATTAGCCAGTCTTATTTCAATCTGTAACATAAAATTTTCTTTAAAAAAATTGCCATTTGCTTTTTATCGTGTTCTTCACATTTCCCAAAAAAGGCAAATATTTATTGTAGATTCGTTGTTGAATATGGTTTTTGGTTTTGTTAGTTGCGATGCGATGATGGTTTTATGCGTGCGAATATTATTAAATCAAGGAATTTATTTTTGACGCAAAAAAAATAATTATATGTCAGTTTCAGAGAAGCTGAAACGAAAACTGATTAAGAAATATATTTATTTTGTAGTGTTTTAATAACCCAATTGCTATTGCTGCCCTTTGTCTAAATTGACCAAGTAAAATTTTGAAATTTAAATTAACATTACCTAAATTTGTTAACTTCACCTTCATTCAACGAAAAACGGTAAGTGTTTCAATAAATATACTTCAATAGTAAAATTAATTAAACTTTATGGTTGCTAATTATAATTACCATACAATATCTGTTGTGTATATAGGTTATCAACTGTAAATGGCCCGCCGCTCTATACTCACAATTCTCAATCCTGTCTTACGACGACTTATCTTACGTGTCTTACTGGTGCTAGGACTTTGGATAAGTGCAAGGATAACTATATACGTAACATTATACCAATTTAGTGCTAGCAAGGACGAATACGTTCAAGCAAACTTGCAATATCTGCGGGAATCTAATTCAACCACTATCAAAAGACTGTATCCTCCCGGGTTCAACTATTCCAACAGCAAACTGTGTCCAGAAAACGGACAGAATGTCAAGTTACTTATTCTGATTACCTCTCCACCTATATCCAAGCATCTTGAAAATCGGATGCGTATCCGGAACACTTGGCGTCACTTCATATTACCACCCAAGGGAAGACAAGACATCGTCATTGGATTCATGATGGGTATCGAAAGCACGGAAAAATATAAAGGAGATAACTTTACAATTAAAAAGGAAATTGACGAATTTGACGACATCATAATTGGAAACTACGTCGACTCCTATAACAACCTGACTTTAAAAACCTTATCAATTCTGGAATGGGCAATAACTTATTGCAGTCAAGCAAAGTACCTTTTAAAGGCTGATGATGATATATGGATCAACATACCCAAACTTGTAAACTTCACAGAGTCATTGGCTAATGATAGGGGTGCCGATAGCCATTTAAAAATTTATGGGTCACTCCGGAACCCCACACTACCAGCCAGAGATATAACCTCAAAGTACTTCGTGCCTCAAGCCCACTATCATAAAGAATATTTTCCAGGCTATGTCACCGGTGGTGCTTACCTTCTTCCTCAAAACACTTGGCAAGGTTTATTTTCAGAAGGCCTGCAATCCAATTTTGTCAGATTGGAGGATGTCTTCTTGACTGGAATTGTGGCTGAAAAGTTGGGCATTGAAAGAGTTGACGTTTTGAACTTTTTCATACACTTGAGTAGGTATCAGGATTGGACAAATACAGAATTAAATGCTCAAGTTGCTACTGCAGTGGCTGTCAATTTATATAATACTGAGGACTTTACACATATTTGGAATGCGTTTAATGCAAGCGGTTGTTATGGCCATCCTGGTACAAAATATGGTAACTGTAAAACAAATCTACTTGCCAGTTGGTTTTACAGTGACAGAAACATAAAACGAACTCGGAATGACGACAATCTTTTGGAAAGAGAAAACAGCACCATACTGTCAATTGTAATGTATTTCGGTAGAGTATTTTTGATTTTTTTCGTTGTTTTCATTTTGATTTTAATACTTTTTTAGCGTGTGGCGTGTTTATGTTCACGACAGGCCTGTTCTTCTCAAATTCAATATAAAAAACCAAGTCATATATAAGAAAACTGAGCAAACTTGGCGACTTGAAAAGAGAATTAGACCTATCGAAATAAATTCAATTCATTCTGGACGACTCAAATCGCCCCAGATTTTTAAATTGTGCGTGTGGGAAGCAGATTTCCTTTGTTATTGCTTTTGCGAGTCGGCGTAGGCTCATACGCTTTGGTCTTAATTGCAATTAAAGTTGGACCAATTAAGCCTTGTAACTATGCGGCTCCTTGGTCAAAGTTCATTCCAATGCCAAACTATACTTCAAGCACCAGTGCATCGGTTGTGCTATGACTC
>JAQFXM010008099.1:0-11050 GCA_034693345.1 Entomobrya multifasciata
ATTGACATGAACAAGAAGTCCGTACCAGTACTTTTTGACCCAACATGGGCTCAGCATGCAAAAAATATTGACATCATTGATACTTCATATGTTAGCTTGGAGTTAGATACTGAGTAAGCTATCAATATTTATAATACGGGGGAAAAGATAAAGAACTTAATTTTTGAGGCGCATATTTTAATAGTCTGAAATGTGCCGTTTTTTAATAGCGTGAATTGGAACGGTGCTGACGAACTTGTGAACTCTCTGGCAGATATACTGGACGTTGATCGAAGCACGTTCAAAGATGTGACAGTTTCGTAAGTTATGCCATTAATCTTCAATACGAATGAGAGATGTTTTGTTTGAGCATGAAAGTAGTTATGACTTGACTTGTAAGTTATTCCTGTCCTGACTTTAAAATATATACATATTTTAGAACCAGTGGAAAGAACATCGTTACTTTCAAAGTAATCAAGAATGCGATGGGCTTAAATGCGACAAACATAGCTCAGCAAATCGGTAAGAAAAAATATTAATATATTTTAAAGATTATTCAGTGACCCTGTAATCATATCTTCTAAAATATCTTAAATATCTCATAAACACGTAACATGCATATTTTATATTTTATGGAAGCCTTCTATACATACTAGTCATATTGCATAAACATACGCAGTCTACTTTGATCATTTGATTACATGTGGGCCCATCTTTTCACTTACTTTCACTTATTGCCACTTGAATTCCCGATTTTATCGTCTTTGCTTTTAGTAAACACTTATGAATCCTTGTAATCCATATAATACAATTACATTAATTAAATTACCCCAAAGAGCACTGGTCTGACATAAGCTTTTTACTGATGCCTTTTTTATGCGCGTTGAGTTTTACTTATTTTTCATTTCAGTCCTTTTTACGCGTATCGTAAAGTACTCCACCAACATTTTTAAACTGTCATATAATATTACCACAAGAAGAAACCATAATTTCGTAGACATAAACTGATGTGTTGATGTGACTCTATTTTCCAGAAAACTCGAAGGATAAAGTAGAAAAGCAACTGGGAGTGAAAATCTTAAGGACTGATGTGGGACTACGGACAGATGTAAGTTACGAAATCCTTTATGCTTTACTGCTTGAATGCTTTCTATAACCACTTTTGTGATAATTCATATTAAAGTATTGGCATGTATATGTGTTATCAGTTATCATGTTTCATAGACCGAATTCTTAGATGTAGATAAAAAGCATACATTACTTCTTATAATCTGGATTTTGACGAGTAATTCTATATTTCTGTAAGTAGTAAAAATGTTGGTTTCTGGAATCAGATTATGTTATGTTAATTGGGTGGTTTAGTAGCAATATGTAATCTATCTGCCGGATCACGTACTCGGTATAGTTGAAGCAACTAATCGTAGAGAAACCCCACTTTTTCAAAAGTCGAACTTTTTTGCAAATACTAGAACCTTGATTGAAATTAAGATTAGATGTTTCATATCGTAAAAAAATTTAATCCAAATTTTAACATCTACTGACAAACATGAAATGTAGACATACATACGTATACGTACGTATCTAGAATTAGTATGTTTTTTCTGCTAGTAAGCTGCAAAAGCTGTAGGTTTCTCACTTTACCCCAATGGTGTTCCCTAGTGTAATCTAATTGCATTGCAATTAGTCTTTCGTACTTATGTACGTGACGCTGTGAAATGATGTAGTATTTACAAAAGTATATACTTACAGTGAATATATTTGAACGAAAATTAACTTTTGTTGTTCCAGTCCAAAACACCCTCTGTCATGTCACTGTATGCAGAACAAGATCCAATGTCCAATCGAATGTTCATTACAACGTTTGCAGTATGTGGCCTGGTAGCTGCAGTTCTTGTAGCTGCTGTTGCCTTATTTTTGGTACGGAAACACGCAAAATCTAAGGAAAAAATGGTGCGATTATCACAAGATGATCCATCGTATGAAGCATGCAAGGACTATCAGGTAATTTGTTTTCAATTTTAAGTGTGTCTTGAGATATCTTAGACAACATCAAACTCACATTTATATATCAACTACGATTAGGATCTATGTCGAGCAAGAATGTCTGGTTCCAAAAACACGGAAAAGATGGAACCCCTACGAGGACCCACTCACAAGGTTGCTAGCAAGGACTCCGATAATGGCTCATCTTCATCAAGGTCCAGCACTTCCTCTTGGTTAGATTTTTGTGATTGTGACTGTCCTGCACGCATATAACCTGTTAAGGACGGTCCCCGTTTTGCTTTCGTAGCGTCACAAACTTCTAAGCAACTTAATTGATGCAAACTTATTATTATAGAACGATACAAACTTTTGATTCGTTCAGCTAATTTTTGGTTTTGTCAATAGCTTGTTGAATTTTCAGTGTTTTAAAAATTTCTTCGCCCTTTCATCTCTTAATTTTTTGTTCACTTTTCGTATCTAAATGTTCATAAATGTACTCAGTTTCTGTTCGTATTGCTTAATATCCATTGTCTAGTCGGTTGAACACACATAACTTCTCAATGCTCATTACACGAAATTTATGATTATAGGAGTGAGGAGCCTGTTCTCACAAACATGGACATTTCTACGGGTCACATGGTTTTGGTAAGTTAAGGGCTTCCGGGAAAAGCATTTGCTTCTCTTATAAATTAATTATTTAGTCGCATAAATTTATTTCGCAAACTGCAGTAATTCTGTAAATCGTAGATCAGTTGATCTAATAATTGAATCATCTCATCAGCCTAAAAGCTTGTTTTAATGCAGCACAATTTGCAAATGGAAATTTATATTTAATTTTAGTCGTACATGGAAGATCACTTAAAGAACCGAGACCGCATGGACAGAGAATGGGCTGCACTTACTGCGTACGAAGCTGATCCATGTTCTACTGCAGTTGCAGAAAAGGTAAGAAAAAGCTAAATAATGTAAAAATCGTAACAAATGTTTGTATACAAGAAATCAAAGAACCTTGAATAATTGACGAGCGTGATATGTGTTACTGAGAATTCAATTATGATTGTCGATTGTGAAACTAAATTTAGCTATGCGTATGCAGGCGTACCATCATATAATATATCATGTGTGTTTGTTACGGAACTCAATGTTTCTGAAGATTGTGTAATGTATTTCGCTTGAAAGCTTATCTTGATTTGATACCACATTCAAAATATTTATTTGAAACTCACAACGGACTATTATACTTTTTTAAAGATTGAAGTGAGGCAACTACACATTCAAAATATCAAATTTCGTATCGCTTCATTCGATTGATTTTCATTTTTTCGTCTGCATTTACCCATTGTTGAATATTCCGGCGAGGTATTGTTCTTTCATCATTATCATTTTTATTGGTTCATTGCGGACATCCTTCCCATGAAACCAGATGCTTCATTTTTTTCAAAGATCCCGTGATTGTTTCGTTCTTACAAAGAAAAAAATATTCGCTTTCTTAGACTTTAAGTAGAACAACTACCTCCAAGTTAGATATTCTGAATATTGATTGAGGTAACAACAAAAAAATCTCCAAGAATTGATGTTGTAATGTTGTCGTTGTATATGCATACATGGAATGTAGGTAAATATTATGATGATTTGATGGAAAGAAGAAGATTGAATTTGAAATCGAAGTTGAATTTCCTAAGAATCGTTCTGATTTAATAATATTTATGCATACATGTTATACGTTTGGCTTTTGTGCCTTATCAAACTTCTTACTTGATTTGATTTTCACACATTTTGTGTACTTTTACTTTTCACATCACAACCTTCTTTTGTCTTTCATTTCAACTCATAGCTACATGTATTTTTCTTATCAACCAATCCAATCGTTAAATGATGAAATATTCAATACTGACACGATGACACGAATGCTAATGTGACTTAGAAAAAAGTAGTTTTGTCGTCTCAAGTTCATATGAAAATGTATATTACACGTCGTCACATTTAAAGAATGAAAATGTACACGAATTCCCCAATTTTCCTGCATTTTAGCTCAACACATATTTTTCTCTCTTTTTTCTGTACAGCCTGAGACTGCAAAGAAGAATCGATACAGTAACTCACTCCCATTTGATCACTCTCGTGTCATCCTTAATGATCTGGCAAATGTTTCTGGGACAGATTATATCAACGCTTCAACAATTGTGAGTGAACTTAACTGGTTACTACTAAATTGTGTATAACATTTTGGTGCAACGAATACTCTAAAAATACGTTTTAAAAAAGCATTGAGTGAAATCGTGTTTTATTTAATCTTTCGTTTGACACATTAGACTGACCATGACCCAAGGAATCCAGCGTATATTGGAACACAAGGCCCATTGCCAAACACGGTTGCCGACTTTTGGCAAATGGTTTGGGAGCAAGGAAGCGTGGTTATTGTGAACTTGACCCGTTTGACTGAAAACGGACAAGCTCTTTGTCACCGATACTGGCCAGAGGAAGGATCTGAACTTCATCATATCTACGAAGTATGTACCCATTCAAAAAATGTATCTTGCATAATAGAGTGGTTTAAATGTAGAATTTACTCTATGTTTTATTCTGCCTTTATAAAATTCTATAGGTTCACTTGGTCAGCGAGCACATTTGGTGTGATGAGTATTTGGTGCGTAGCTTCTATCTGAAGAATTTGAAAACTGGGGAAACTCGAACAGTCACACAATTCCACTTTTTGGCTTGGCCTGAAAGCGGAATCCCACAAAGTACCAAGGCTCTACTGGAATTCAGAAGGTATTTAAAAAGTCTGCTTATCTTTAGTTTAGTTTATAGCCTAGCTGTCATGCTTCCAATAAATGCTTCTAAAGTCCAAAATCAACACCATCGCCAAATGCACCTTATAAGCAGCATCAGCTTTCACTGGTCAATAATCAAGGCAAAAGTCAACCCACGCTCACTCACATGCCCCTCATAGAAGTAATCCACAAAATCGAAGATCTCTCACGCCAGGAGAATTGCTCAGATTGCTGATACTTTCACCATCATTTTCGTGATCTATGCAATTTAGTTTATATTTAATTGCATAGTCATGAAAGTGATGGGAAGGCATATCAGATTATCATCGGCTTAAGAACACGGCTTTGGAAGGCGGACAGAGAGGTGGATATTGCAAGTCACAACTTTTCACTGCTTCAAAAATTTGTCTTCCCTGTACCTGCTACATTCAATACTTGCAACATATACTAGAGTTTCATATTGTAAAAAATGTGATACACAAAACAATTTTTCCAATAATTGCTTTTGGTTTGCCTTACAGGAAAGTAAATAAATCCTATCGGGGAAGATCATGTCCCATCATCGTGCATTGCAGGTAAGCGTAAAAAATATATTGTAATATTAGCTCGAAAACTTGTAAATTCGGAGCTTTTGATATAACTGGGGTAACTTGCGACTTGCAGTGATGGCTCTGGCAGAACAGGAACTTACTGCTTGATCGACATGGTTTTGAACCGAATGAGCAAAGGGGCAAAGGAGATTGATATTGCAGCAACGTTAGAGCATATTCGAGATCAACGACCAAATATGGTTCGATCTAAACAACAATTTGAATTCGTTTTGATGGCAGTTGCAGAAGAAGTTCATGCTATTTTGAAGGCCCTTCCCCAGTAAAAAAATAGCAAAACAAAAACTACTATTAAAAAAATCATCCTCCACGACGGAATTGACTACGATAAAAAAAATCTTGACTATGATAAACTTGAAACAACGTAAATTGCTGCATTGAATAATAGTTATGGTATAAACGGTTCATGCATACAATTATCATAATCATGATGCATGTGGTATGTAGAGAAACTAGTCATTAATATGAAGTACAATACATGATAATCTTAAAAAGAAACGCATCAAGTACAGCTAAGGCACAATATTTCATGACAAGAAATTTAAAACAAAACGGTACAATGCAAAGAAATTCAAAATAAATAAATGAGAAAATTATATCTGTAATTTCAGTGGTGTGTGCGTATGGCATAAAAATAAGCTTTTACGTATCTCTAAACAGCTCTTCAAGTTGATGTGATTAAAAATTCAAAAGTGATTTAAAAATTGGAGAAAAAAAGTTATTTGACAGTATTACTCAAAAAGAGAAAATAATATTTTGAAGAATTTATGAGAATGTTAAGATGATTTTGAAAAATTATGAAAATGTTAAGATGATATGAAAATTTATTTGAAGTTGATGACACATTCGAATTGTGAAAATTTTGAGGTAAAAGCATCGGGTAAATATCCAGAAAATATTGTTTGAAAAGATTGATGTTTTGAAGGTATATTGATAAAGTGTGGTAATTAATACCATTTAATGAGCGTTAATTAAGCAGGATGAATTAGTTCGTTTAGTAATTTTACAAAGTAGACAAAGTTATGATCATAAATAAAAATAGACTAGAGACTTATCATAATTATGATACAAAGCTCTACTCAATTACAATTTACAAAGTCGTTTCCTTTTAATTTGGTAGTTTAAAATTTGGAAAGTTAAATGTACAGTTTATTATACTTTTACCGTAAGTAATCGGAACTAGTTATTTGGTTTGAACATATTTTGTAATTTAAAAGTAAATTTGTAGTGTTTCCATAAATTAATACCTGTAGTTAATTAGTATCGGCATACTTATTATTACCAGTCATTCACCAATTAACGTGTTTGTAATGATTATCTATTTCCGAATTCCACCTAGTCTAAAACCTTGTCGTATACCACATACCGAAACCTTTAATTTCATAGTAAGGTGTATGAATGAAAATCAAGTTTTCTTTTTGTTTAAAAAACGTTTGTTGGTGGATCCCTTTTTTATTCAGCCAGCCTAATAAAAAAGTGATCTAAACTCAAACTTTAAATCGATTTGATTAAATGTTTGCATGGATGTATTAAAGTACAACAGGAAGCGTTTTAAAAGTTTCCAAGTGAAAGGATACAGCTTAATTGTGCTGTCAACTGTGATGATGAGTTGTCTGTAAATATATTGATTCCTATTTCTAAACATATTTCTAAAACCTTGGTTGTATTAACACTTTAATCCTAACGTGCTAACAGCTTTATCTTGTTGAATAGAAGTAACTAACTGTCCGCATCTTGAGGTTTTCTTGTGCTTGACTTATGCATAAATTAAAAACGTTACGTGCTTAAAATCGAAATCAAATATTGGATGTATTTATTTTCATCAGTTATCAAAGTCGATTTATACAAGGCGAAATTAATGTGTATACTTGTTACCTGTTTATAAAAATACGGAAAATTGATTACTATCTCATAGTTATTAAAATTGAAATATTATTTGAACTACTATTATTTTGAATTTCACTAATTTAAAAATTTGACTATATAAACTAATCTGATGATCGTAGCGTTTGTGTGATATTCACTCATTGCATAAATCTCTTAACCCTTTTAATTTTGACTACCTCAAATAAACCATATACGTGTGTAATTAAGAAAATTTATGAGTGAACTGACGCAAATGTATAAAATTTAAAGATTACTATATTGATGTTTAATAAATTATCTCTTATTGAAAGGCTATCAAAACTCAGAGTCAATCTACTGTCTTCCCCAAATGTACTAATTGAACGCATAATTTATGTTACAGCTTTTTTTGTAAATGATCTCCAGATTTTTGTGGAAATTGGAGTAATGTCTTTGAAAAAACCATTTTGTCACCATACTTGACATTCCAATACCAAACACTTATTAAGCACGACTGCACGCACGCTTATGTACAAAACACACCGTGTCAGAAACATGAAAGGAAATGAAATTGACTGTAAAAAATACTTTTGACTTTTTATTTTGTGATTGGAATCAGGATAACTTTTAAACGGGGGATATTGTATAAAAATTATGAATTTAAATTATGTGTGAATGTTTACAAACAAAGTGAGCAAATATTTTATTGGATCTATATATTTCGTACATTTATTTATGATTGACCTGATGAATCTGAAAAAAAGATTGTGTGCATATTATGTGTCTTAAGATTACAAGTCGGCTTGAATTTTGTTTACGTATAAAATTGGATAAATTTTACAGAGTACGCTGTACATTGCATTTTTCGTGTGATCAAAAATATATCTACATATATTATATTCAATATTTAAATGATTCGTTTGATGAAAAATAAAAAATGTGTAATATATTGTTCTGGTTTGAAAAGAAATTTAAAGAAATAATTATAAAGCATATATAAAATCTATAAATCTGTTAATGTACCTGTGTTAATTTCATTTCTTACACGTGTGAGCATAATGCCACCATCATCCCTTTTTCTGTGACGTTTTTGCAACTATGAATTATACACTGTATACTTTGCTTTTTGTAAAGTTTTCACCACAACTACCTTCTAATTTGTTTTGTTTGCATTTAAACCGGGAGAAATCGAAGACTGATTTTGGAAAATGGGTAAAAATATTATTCAGTCAGTTTGTCATTGTCAAACTCTTTCATGATGATGCCAATAAAATATATTTGAAGTGGGAAAGGTTTTTAAAGTGTGTCGTTTTCCGCTCGGTTTTAATGATACAGCCAACCTTTACTTTACACAGTGCAGTGGTAGATTGTGGAGACAATTATGTACTTAACCAGTGAATATGTTATATGTATGTAAAATTATGATAAAATACCCATACTTCCAATAATCAACTTCGATCACTTTTGATCCAAATATCCTGCAGCTTTGGATAAAAAATATATAAGTTTGTGTATATTATTACATGTGTGTGTATGTAGTGCGGGTGGGGTAAGTTGATTATCTGATGGATACACGATATCTTAAGGAATTTTATGGTTTAAAACAAGGAAGTGAAATGGATGTTGAGAAAAGGTGTAAAGAAATAAGTTATGGGCATCATAATATTAATGCATTTTTTGTGAAAAACTAAAAAAAGTGATAGGTTTGAATTTCAATTAGATTGGTTACCGTTTTCTGTTATTAATGTAATGATTAATGGCACGCTTTTTTTGTTTTCAACACACTTCATACTCATCTTCAACTACTCCGATTTACGGCTGAGGTGCTACTTTATAGACTACAAAACAACTAAAATTGGACTTTTACCAATTTTACTTTTAAAATATGCAGTGAAGAGGTTATCAAATTAAAAAGCATGTAACATATTTGAGGAAAACTATCGGGTTTGATTTTATGAGGATAAAAATAGGAGTGCATGAAACATCGTAACTATAATTAACATACTTAAAATAAAATTAGTGTTAACGTTGCGAGTGTAACTAACTATACGTATCTGTCTACAATGTAAAACAAAAAAGATCGTTACATACTAGGAACATAAATGTGTATTAATTTTTTTGAAATTAGAAAGGGTAGAAAAGTAGTTTAAGAAATCATATATTATTGTCTTGTTAGATGCGGTTCGAAAGCTTTATTATTATTAAACCTTTAAAAAGTAGTTTGTAGATGACAAATCACGGATACTACATTATTATAAATTAAATGTAAATTTAAAAAATAATATATATGTGTATTACTGATAAGTTATAATCAATCACTTTCCCTGTTGGCGTTACTATTATAAAAAATAGTAGTTATACATATATCAAAAATATTATCTCTAGAAAAGTAAGCGTGTAATTTTCTTAATTTTAAAGTCTATTATTCTAATAATTGTAATGAACTTTTATGTTAATTATTATGATCATTATATGAAAATGAATATATACATATATTCTATATTTTCCGTTAGTTTGTCATGATGAGTATTTGAAACATCCATTCATACGTATGTATATAAAACGGGGCTACCAAAAATTAAAGTCTGTCCTTTTAGTGCATTCTTTATACAAAAAATGTGTTTATTTTCATCAAATTTCATCATTATCATCATATCATAAAAGATGCTTTTATATTTGTATTTATAGAATAGCTTATGCAGCAGGTGCCTCAGTTGCCGCATCACCGTCAGCAGGGGCACTGGTTGGAGCTTCCGTTTCAGGCTCTGCTGGCTTGGGTGCTTCGGTTGGTGGGGCTAGTGGTGGAGGTTCAGTAACGTCTTCTGGTTTGCATTCCTAGACATTCAAACATTTATAACTTTATCTTATGTATACACATTCAGAATTCGAAAAACCTGAGAAAACATATAGCACGAAGTGATTTTTAGTCATAATATAATGTCATTTTTCATCTTGTTTTACACTGAAAACGTAGTATTCCATAAGTGAAACCACTTCTTTGTAAGCTGAGCAAATCACTGGCACATGAAGAATTTCTCTGTTAAACCTTCGCCCCATGAATTCATACTTAAAATTTTCCCCGCCAGAATAATTCCCTCGATGAACCCAAGCAAAGTTATGTGACGGACGCTCAGTATTTGAATCGCCTCCAACCGTGTCTTTAACTTCAAAGGCTTTGACATCTTCGCAAAAAGGAAATTGCTTTTTACATCAAATTCAAATGAGAAGATTAGATGATTGGCTTTACTCACTTTCGATTGTGGTGTTTATATTATACGTGGCACCCAAAGTTATGTTATTCATTAAGTGTTGTTTCACGTTAGTAGGGAGAAATGAAGGGATCAATTGCGGAAAATTCTTTAGTTGGTCGGTCATGTTGAAGTTCCAGTAATGACGGTTATTCAGAACTGCACTATACATGTCGAATTTATATTTGCTGTCTAGATGCATCATACATGCAATATCACACTATAAAACAACACATTTAAATCATTTGTGTCAATCGACCATCAATATTGTTAAACATACTTCTTTGTAGAAATATCTATGATGTACATATTTGGCAGTTAGAAGTTATACGATAGTGGTAATTAAAGAGGTGCGAATTGACTATGTCTGAATGTATATTGAGGTTTATGGCACTTAACGATTTCTATTAAGCTGTCTTCTATCATCTCCGTCGCATTCAACTTTACCATGTTTTCATGCATTTTCTGCTTGCACTCCTCCTTTACATTTGGATTATCCCCATCAAATAGTGATTTGAAGCGGATGTCAACAGGATATGACTTCTTGCAACACATTCCAGCACGATGGTTTTCTTCCTTCCAAGAGGCACACATTTCAATCTGGAACAAATGT
>JAQFXM010008100.1:0-11049 GCA_034693345.1 Entomobrya multifasciata
CTGAATTTTGTTACATCGAAAGTTGTACAAACACGATTGAATATATGCGCCTATCTGTGTATCTAAGGTATGTTTAACCTATCCTTTCACAAAATGACAACCGGCTTTTAACGGAACATCATGTTTCTGTAACAATTTACGTTGTAGTACTACATGACAGTGTTTTGAATAACATATATATTAGATATATATGAATATACGATTCGTTTTATGTAGTTTAGTATGGCGTTAAGAACCGCCAATTTACATATAGTAGCGCTTAAATATACTTTCACTCTAGTTTAGGGTGAATGGGTGGAAGAAATGTCACGTGAGTTTGTGAAATTTCTGTTGTGTAAAACAATTTGCAGACATTAACTTTGTCAAATTTCATAACTGGGCACGCATTTATTTGATCTACCAGTACGTTCAACCTTTCTCATGGCCATTAAAAAAGTAGCAGGCCCGAAGTTGAACAAATATCTGTATTAAAAGTCTAATATTATGTCTAGTCTGTAATATAAATTACGTAGTAAATTAACATGGTTTGGTTTCGAAATTCGTTTGATATTTTATACTATTTATGCTTAAATATTGAATTTCAAATATGCCTGCATTCTTAACTTTAAACTCAAATATATAATTGATTTAAATATTCAAACACACCTGAGTATATGCTCCTATCTGTATATCTAAGATATTTCGAGTACACTATTGCTAATATATTTGCAAAAATTATAAACTCGAGTATTGACACATACCATTATGGGACCTATTGCAAAATAAAGTTTTAGCTTCCTGTATCTAAAATTTTAGTAATTTTATTAAAAAGAATAGCAGACTCAAACTCTTGCAATTGCAAATCTTTGCGTTCATATTCTAAAAGTTAACACTACTTAATATAAATTGTATAGAATTAGAAGATTTTAAATTTGGGCTCTAAATTGATCTTTTAAAATCTAATAAATATCGAAATCTCAAACGTACATCCTTCCTAATAATTTGAATTTTCTGACTAATCCTTTGTGAAATAAGTCACGTTTAAGTTTCAATAACCATTATGTCTTTTATGTTGTTTCGAACAAAACAATCGTTCAAAATATTTACAACGTATTTCCAAACCTGTATGTAACCCCACCCACTGCTGCATCACAAAAACGTACAAAAACCCCCCACACGCACCCCACCTAACACCCCCACACTACACCGTACAATTAATTACACGAATTTTACCCCTGTTAACGAATTAGAACTGTTAACACATCATTTCATTAGATAGTCCGAAAAAATAGTCTAAGTTAACCAAAAAACGGTTTACCCAACCAAAGCCTACTACATCTCAAAAGCTAAACAAGCGTATTTTCTCGGACCACCCTTCTCACGAGTATCTAAGTTACACGATTCTATTAAATAATATGTTCTTTCCCATGCAAACAAATTAAAGGGAACTAATTAAAAAAGGGAAACGTTTGTTAATCTTTTTGAAATTACGCACCATGCTCAGGTTTCTTTGTTATTTTTTCTCAAAATCTACGACGACGCTAAAAATCGTTCTCGTACTCATTCATTGTATCGAATGAAGTAACAAAGCTTAAAAGGGTTTATATGGGAAGCCTAAAATCATAAGCAAAAAAGGTCGACTTTTCAAAAAATTCGTATTACTTGGTACTCCAATTTTTTTGTACACGAGACTAAACACAACTTTTTTCATACGGGATAAGAGGGGGAATAAATGTTTCAACTTGTCTGGGTACACGCATCCGTGTGGTTATTTACACTACGGAAAAATAAAATAGAGTAAGTGGGGGTGGGTGTAGTAAAATAACGTGTTATGTCAAAAATAAACACAAGAGAAACGAGTTTGTATGTATTTTTTTGGATAGAAAAAACGGAAAGAAAAAACGGGGAAAAAAGAATTTCATGCAAAAAAAACTACGCATTTTACGTTTTTTTACTAGTTGTAATTTGTTACCTGATCCCTCTGCCCTAATAGCAGGTTAGCCTGATTGGCAGCCTGCGCGGAGGCCCCTTGCAACGCATGTCCTTGAGACTTGAGTACGATGCCGGAATCTACCAAACTACCAGAGCTCGAAATAGGCTGATGGTGATGATGATGGTGGTGGGGTGGGATGATGGGTGCAGAGTTTTGGGGCTGACGAGTCCGACTCCTACTCTCCCGCTCGTTTACGTTGTTGGGGGAGGTGAGGACGTTTGACGTGACTTGCATTATCATGTCATCGTCGTCCTCGTCGTCGTCGTACGATACGTCTACTAGTTGAGGTGACGAGTTGCGGGAGTCACGCTGGATCATTCGCTGAGATTGTTGGCGGTTCGGGGTCGTTTTCGGGGATTTACTGTTCTTTCTCTTGTGGCGGGCGAACAGGTTGTGGTCGTAGTTTTTGTAGCAGCCCGTGCCCGTTGTTGTGGGCTTGTCGCGGGCTTCTCCTTCTACGCTTGCGGCGTCGGCTTGCGACATGTTGTGGCCTGTGGAATTATTGGGTGAACAGTTAGTAGCTATTCAGTATTAATTATTTTGGGGGAGGAGTCGTACGCATTGGTTTTGGGGAAAGTTGGGGTACTTACCTGTATCGTCGATATGATTAAAGTTAAACGGCTTATTACGCATGCGCATATATCTATCATAGTGTGCTGTGAAACTGTGTTATGAACTTTCACCGGAAGTGAAAGCGATAACACAAAGCTTTTGAAAAATTGACAATTTATGAAAGACAAATAATGAGCTTAGTTTAAATGTTTACATTCGCTAAGTGTAGTAATTAAATTTGTACTATGACTTCGTTTAGTAAACCATTTTAAACGGTATATTTTAACATGGTAGTCTGATTTATATGGTGCTCAATACTTTGTTAAAGCGTAGCTATTCGTGTGTCAGTTTCATTCATAATTGACTGTTTTATGTTTGCATATACTGTATACACAAATGTATGCATGCCTACTGTTCTACAACACAAGAACTCAGTTTACGAGAATTCTGTGTTTTGTAAAAGTGAAAGTGTATCACCGCATAAAATTACTGGACATTCAGCTTATACGTGTAAGAAAACCTATACAACACTTATAAACATGAGTCATGCTAGAAACATAACGCCTAAAGAAAAGTTTTTCCCCAGTACTCTCGCCTATTCTTTTATTACCAGAAAAATGACCTACTTTTGACTCTGCTACATGACGTAACGAGAACTTTTACTACTTTCTATTGCGTATATTTGCTAACTGGTGTGGTGCTTATGATTCATTAAATCGGGTTAGTGTTGTAGTATTGTTTGGTAAATCTGTGATAGTGGATAACATCTAATATTTGTTCTATTTGGTGTACCTATCAATGTGGTGTAAGTAGCACAGTTTTTGGACGTGCCTATGAAAATTGGGGATGTCTTGGATTTTTCTGATCATTGTCTCAAAATGGTCAAAAGTGTAATGCATATATTTTTAATGAATATTGTAACACTGCTGTTAACACGAGTTAAAATATTCGATAATGGTAACTATAGAGTTTCGTATAAGACATGATACCATTGTATATACGTATCGATTTGCTAATCAGAATAGGTTTTAAATGGTTATTTTTTTCGTATTTTATAAACAAAAGGTTAACAAATACTACGTGACTACTTAAGATATGTATTTATTCATCACTCGATTTATAAAATATCGAATCCCTTGTAAATATATTCATTACAGTGTATATTAAACACTATCATGTCGCGAAGATTTAAACTATATAAATGCAGCTTATTTTATAAGCTTAATTTTGCGGAATTTTATTAAAAACAAATGTCGAAAGTACTCGACGTAACTTAACGTATTCGAAACTCGTTTTTACTCATCATGAAATATTACGAATATTTAAGAATATCAAATTGCCGTTTTGGATGCTCTGAACAAATATTTACAGCTAAAAACAAGAGCATTTGTAAAATCAGAAATTCGACTGATAATTATTGGTTGAAGCTTAAAAGATTTGTAAATACCTAGCTTAACTTATAACTAATTATTTACTGCTAAAATTTTAAATGCTTGCTGCTAATCATATAGTTGGACTATATATTATGCTAACCTAATTTAATAATCGTATATATCGTACTAATGATCGTTTTGTGTTTCATTTAAAATGTTATTTAGTTTCGTATATTCAGTTAAACGTGAAACCACATTGGAAATTTAAGCAAACGATATAGTTTTGTAAAACTTCTTGCTTAACCTACAGACACGAATAATGTAGCTGCATTGTTATTTTTAGAACTATCATCTCGTATATTTTTAATACCGTAGAAATATACCTGCTGTTCCATTTACGTTTAGTTATAACATTTTAAACCCAATTTAGTTAGTTTATCTCGCTCGAATCCATTAACATGTTGAAATAAAATATAACCATCTGATAAGCTAGTTTAATGCACAATAAAGCTACCATATGACACAAATTGCTATGATAAGAAATAATGTCACCTATGTTGACCTTTCTCTGTGGATTTTTTGTAGTATTTGAACTTTCGTCAAAACAACTATTAAGTGTGTTTTCATACCTAAATGATTCGTTCAAATCACGAAATACTGTATATTCCAAGAATATCAAATGATCGTGTAAATCTTTGTTAATACATTTGTTAACGTCTGTTAACATATTTACTGCCTATTGTATAATCCTTTAATTCCAAGTCCTACGTTCGAATTTTGATAAATAGTTTAACGATTGAAATTTCTCAATTACTTGTGAAAATAATAGTGAAAATGCGCAATCCTCAAATATGAACTATTTTTGCATAGCCTTATTTGCTTCTAACCATCGTGTTGAACGATCGCTAAGATTAAAAACATAGTGAAAGTATGGCGTCTGTATTTAGTAATTACGACTATCAAAACATAACTTCGTGAACATAATATTTGACGCCGTGAATACTACACTTTAACTAAACGTTCCAAATTAAAAAGTTAGATTAGCCTAAACTAAAACTTTCGTGTATAGCTAAATGTGATAATTTGATAAGTCAGTTTTATGAACGTTTAAGTTGCCACACTTTACGTATTGCCTTGACACGAAATACTTTCCACCATTTAGACTTTATGGCGATATGCTTACAACGTTCTACCTTTTCGTATGCCAAAAATAACTGTATTTTGTAATCAGAATGATCCAATAGCATTAAATTTTGTCTAAATTAAGAGTTTCTAAGAAAGTTTTAATTGGTATGTACCTGGTATGATACGACCACCTCATTACCCATGAATCCTCATAAAGAAACCTATCGCGTAAAAACCCATAAAATTTCCCCCTACTTTGCATACCCGAAAAGTGAAAACCCGTGTCCAAACGATCAGTTAAAAACAAAACCCCTGTGTGCCATCAATAATTTCACCCCCGCTAAAAGTTACATGCAGCGGAGAAAATAGCCTGCATAAATTGTTAAACGTTACTTTAAGTGCCAATGATATCGATTGGTTTGTACCGTTAACGTGACTATGCACCTTACCTCCAACCATTCATACAA
Source organism: Entomobrya multifasciata (assembly GCA_034693345.1). Taxonomy (NCBI): domain Eukaryota; kingdom Metazoa; phylum Arthropoda; class Collembola; order Entomobryomorpha; family Entomobryidae; genus Entomobrya; species Entomobrya multifasciata. The sequence goes on from JAQFXM010008100.1 coordinate 5,490, forward strand.
ACTCACGCACGCTGCGTAATATCACCCGCCTTCACTGCACTGCAAACACGCTTTAAAGCCCCTGCAAACTAATCAAACCACTCCTTCATCCGGTCGCGTGAAGCAGCTATTGTCGCATGAACAAGCTGGCGCATGTGCAAGAATGCAGTGATGAGTTGTTAGCGTGGTTAGAGTGCGTAGTAAAAAGCCGGGTAAATCATGATCACGCGACCTTGTATACAATGCGTACGAATGCGGTAGTATATGTAGTAGAGTAACATGGAGTATATAAGAGGTCCCTGTGTGCACTTACCGGTATCAACGATCACATCGATAAGATCCATGGATTTGGCGAACGCATCTCTAAGGTTAACATGTCTAAAGCTAACGATGGATCCTTCTCGTTTGGCCCTCTCGAGTGCCTCTCTTCGCTTGAGAGCTTTCTCCCTCCGCATTTGGTTTTTGTAGAACTCGGCAAAATTATTGACAATGATGGGAATGGGTAACGCAATGACGAGCACACCACAAACACAGCAGATAGAGCCGATGAGTTTACCGACGGTGGTGATGGGATACATGTCTCCATAGCCTACAGTGGTCATGGTGATGACGGCCCACCAGAAGGTGACGGGAATGGACTCGAAGAGCGGGTTCTCCTCGCGCTCGGCAAAGTAGGCTAACGAGGAGAAGATAAGCACACCCATGGCGAGAAAGAGCATGAGTAGACCTAACTCTTTGTAACTGTTCCTCAGCGTGAACCCGAGGCTCTGGAGCCCAGTGCTGTGGCGGGCGAGTTTAAAGATCCTCAATATCCTCATGATCCTAAACACTTGAACGATCCGCCTCACATCAGCGAACTGGTCCGCTCCACCTGTCCCAGCCTTCTTACTCTGAATTAGGAACAAGCTTATGTAATAAGGAAGTATCGCGAGCAGGTCAATGTTGTTCAGGCCCCCCTGCAGGAACTTGCACTTGTCCGGACTCGCAGCAAGCCTCAGTACGTACTCCAGTGTGAACCACGTGATACACACCTCCTCTACCAACGCCAGGTAGTGGTTCTCCACCGGCACCCAGTCATCATGCTTTGTCATGTTCCCACCTGACCCCTTCAACGTCTTTTCTATAAACGTTCGGTTCGGGTACGAGTCACCACACACCGTCTCGTTCTCGCTCACACACTCGTACTCCTGCAGGTCCGGCATTGTGTTTAGCGTTAACGCGATCGTTGACAGCACTATGAACAAGATTGATATCACTGCCACCACCTACAGATCAAATTACACCATTTACACTTCACTGTGATCACTTCCAGCGGCGTTGCGGCTTTTGTTAAACGTTACACTACCACTACCAGAGATTAGTCGTGACTTCGTGTACAGTCATGCGTTACACGAGCGGGCCTTTTTTTAGTAGGTCGTTAACTAAGTCATGTTAGTCTACGTGATCGTGTTTTTTGGTTTCTTTGAGGGGGAGGGGGTTGGGGAGGGGTAATTGAGTTTGGGGGAGGGAGGGGTCATGCACAATGTTTAATTTCTACGTTTTTTGGGAGGATCGAAATGATTGGTACACTATTTTCGTGATCTAAGAATTGCATATATTTGGCGATTTTTGGGAATATTTTAAATTTTCGTGTTTTGATATTTCAACTTGTTTCACTTTCGAATTCGAAGTCTAAATCTGCTAACATCTAAGAACAAATAGCTATCAACACGAAATAAATAAGTTTATAAGCATACATCCAAATAACATACATACATGCATACGCATAAGCACATGTAATAAACATTCTACTTTCACCAGAAGTAACGGTAGTGAAAGTACTTTAACTTTCTCTTTTAAACATTGTTGTTGTTCTAGCTCACATTTATTGACAAAAACTGACATATATTGGGGTCAAAGGTCACATAAAATACTACATAAAATAACCCTGTATATAGGTATAAGTAATTTTGCCGGCTACATTTATAAAACAAATATCCCTACTTTTGCATCAATGCATGCCCTAAATCTAATTGCCTATACATAAATCACCATCACAACACCCCCATACCTAAAACTCAAACCCCAGCTGAGAGAGTAAGAGCCCAGACGAGAAAACACTAAAGAGAACAAGAAACTAGGTCAGTACAACTTTCACCCTATCTTCTTCCCCCCTCTAACAATTCTCGTGTGAAACCCTTTCCCCCCTCAACTCTCCCCCTATCCCCCTCAAACGAACCCAAAACTCACTAGTAATCTCGCTACATTTGTAGTGTCTGTCGTTGCGTGTTAATTAACAAAAGAGTTGTACAAAACATTACAAATTAAAAGAGGTTTACATTACTCATTCCCATCATTGTTAGTTTAAATCGATGAAGAGAACTACGACTAGACTAAATTAGACATTACAAGGGATTTTCCAAACAATTACTACGTGTGTTTGTGTTTAACTACAAGGGACACTACCCACAAGTTAGTAACAAGCAACCGCAAGCAACCATGTCGCTCAAAAAAGCATGCGTTAAATCAATTTACCCTCGCAGGACACGAGCTGGTAGGCTTCTCGAGGAGATCCCAGACGTACTTCTTGTACTTGGCACAAGGTCCGTCTCCAAAGTCCTCCTCGTCCCGCTGCCTGAGCGACTCTGCCTCCTTCCTCATCTCCTCGTACACGTGCTCCTTCCTCTGATGATACTTGTGCTGACAGCAGGACTCCAAGTAGAGCTCGTCGATTCCCCAGTACTCGAGGTCCTCAGCGAAGGCGAGCACACACATCTCATCGACGAGATGCAGCTTGCCAGTCCGGTAGAAATTTAAAATTGAGCTAAAAGATTTGGGGTGACGGTCGAAAAAATATTCGTTGTTCTCTAAACTGTAATCATCACATATTTCTAGCACAGAGTCGTGCGTTGTGCATTCTCGGAGTTGGCCTAAGCGGGTGTGGGGTAAGCGGTCTAGGGTCTTCCATAACACCTCGTGCTTCACTCCGCCAACGTTGAGGAGCACTCGGCGGGCTGACTTTGAACGGAGGATCTCTGATGGGGATGGAGGGTTATTGTTCAGCCCTGGCACTGGGTTGTACGGCGCCGTCGTCTGGTTGTTCTCGTGCTCTAGGAGTGCGTGCTGCTGCTCTTCTGCCTCTCTATTCTCCATACTCACTCGGTTCTTTAGCGTTTTCTCTGTTATCTCGTCGTCCTCGTCTTCTTCGTACTCGTCGTCCAGGAGATCCTCGTCAAACTCGGACATGTGCGCGAGGTTACGTCGTTGTATCGTTGGGTCCAGTATCGCGGCTGTGTGCGGGTCTGTTGGCAGGGATGGGAGGGTCGTCGGGGGGGTTGGGTTTTGTGGCGTTTTTCTACGCACGCCACGGGGGTACACGATGCTGTTGTTCCGGGAAGGGGGCTCTTCTTCTGGCTGTTGTGGCGGTTGAGGCTGGGGCGGTTGGTTCTGCTGCTGGGGGTTCGCCAGCGCCGCCTGCGCTTCCTCTTCATTCTAAAAGGACAAGATATTTTTATTAGCTGACCTTAATTGCTCACATTTAAGTTCACCTTGATATTTTCTATTTTTAAACTGCTCTCTAGAGATACTACGCTCGACTAACATTTTTTTTCGCCGCATTGGCCAAATATGCTAAAATCTAAAATCTCCAGTTCTAATTACTCTATAAAAACCCGATCAAAAAAATACAAAAACACCCCCATCTCCGATCCTGACGCAATCAAAAAATATAGAACACACCTGAGATCCAGAATAAAGCGTGATAGCGTGATCAAGTTCTCTCGCTTCCTAGTTTTCTCTCGTGTTGTACTACCTTGTACACCGGACGGAAAAGGGGGAAAATGTGTAAAAACTTGATTGTTCTTTTGGTGATCGGGTATGTGTGATCGAGATTAATTAAACGGGTATGTTTAACGGAGTAACGTGGGAGGTGGGGGTTATTTGTTTTGAGATAGCACGCATGCGTGTACGGAGATGCGTGTAGATTTTAAACTTTCACTTTGTTCTTTAACTTGCTAACCTAATTTTAAACTTTTTAACCTCAAAAAACAACGCCACGATCAATTAAATTTTTTAATCAGTTGTTCTTCATCAACTCACCTCATTATTATCAACACTACTATTCTCGTTCAGCAGCAGAGCGCTCTGTTTATTCTGATTATTCTGTTTCCCTGACGATTGACTAGAGCTCGTAACGTTCTTATTCTTGTTACTCGTGGTACTCAAATTAGTTCCTTGATTTTGAACAGAACTCCCAGCACCACCGCCACCACCTCCTGAGCTCCTCTGCTCTGCGTTTCCACTCAGGGTCGTGTTTTTTCAACACCACGTTACCCCGCACACACACACCACCACCCCCCAAATATCAACCTCACTTTTTTATACAAATCACGTTAACATTTAAAATCACTATCTCGCTTTCACACCATCGCAAATGTAAATATATTTCACCAGCACAATTCAATCACTCCCGATTTTTACTGATCATCACAACTTATACTGCACCAACAACAATTAGTTATCACGACAACGCACGTTCACTCATATCTACGTACAAATCACAGGGAAAATTTAAAACACCAAGCGAACATCAAACCATTGTATTAATTCTTCTCCACCCTTTCAACTTTTATTTTTTCAAAAAAATTCTAAAAACTTTCTCTTTTCAAAATAATTTTCTCTTTTAGTATTTATTCTTCACTCTCGTGTGTTGTGTTGTGTGTTCGCAAGCATATATACGTTAGTGCAGTTATCGCGAGCGAACAAGAGAGTAAAAAAAAATATTATTCACCCAAAAAAATAGTATCCGAATTATATGGTTTTATTTTCTACAGCATGTAAAGGGGCGGGGGTGATATATTATACACATATATGAAAAAAAAACTTGTGCATTCACTGCGCAGAAAATTAATCGATCTTGTAGAGAAAAGTTTTTTTTATCCTATTTTGTAGTTGCGTTTAGAAATGCTGGTGTGTTTTCACATGTATATGAAAAGCGCTCACAACTGCATCGTCGTGGGTTTTTTTGTAGGATAAAAAGAGTATCGGGATGTTAAGGAGAAGAGAGACGGGTGTTTTTAGACGAATAATTTTTTTTTGTGCAAGGTGGGGTCTTTTGTTCCGTTTCTCTCTCGTGTGTATATAGGGGATATTTTTTTTGTGGGTAAAACGGTTGTATAGTTTTTATATGTTCCCGTTACTTTGGTGATCGGGATGATGCACCATTTTTCGGGGGGAGCCGAGTGGTGGCGAGTGTGTTGGTACTAAAGGCGTTTTTTTTTGGTGGTTGGTGTGTAGTGTGGTGTTGCTGTATTTTTTCGGTTTTTTTTTGCGTTAGTTTTTTTTACGCTTTATGAATGCAGGAGATTTTTTTTTGGGATATTTGGGTCGATATCGTTATTATTATGATTAGTTTTTCGCGTATGGAGTTTACGCGTGTTTTTTTAACGGGGTTTTCGGTTGATGCGTGGTGGTGTTGGGTTTTTTGTGTTGGGTAGGTTTTTTTTTGGAGTGGAGGGAGTTTTTGTGGATCATCAATGCGTATTTTTTTATGTGGTTGTGGAGGGGGTTAGTGGAGACATCTGTGGGGGAGTTGTTGGGGTTA
>JAQFXM010008101.1:0-11049 GCA_034693345.1 Entomobrya multifasciata
CCCTACTTTGCTTGTTGACTGACACACTGCACAAAATCAGAAGAAAGGTTCGTTTCACTGGATAATGAATAATGCTAATTTTAACTGATGAGATTCCTACAACAAAGGCTTTACGGAATTTTATACTCCAAAAATACTAGTAATTATGCTAACTGATGAGATTCCTACAACGCTGGCTTTACGGAATTTTCCACTCCAAAAGTAATACAATAAAAACTACAATCAACGAACAATTGACTTTTAATGGGAACTGACCCCTTTTATTAATTAATTAACCATTAATTAACAAACCCACAGTAACTAACAAACTTTTAAAAATGCTTGTTCAAAAAAATCTACAATAAAATTGCTGCTTCTTACTCGCAGCGCAACCAAACCAGAACTTGACATTCACAAAAAAAGGAGCTACTCGAAGAGCAGCACGACAAAAAAAGTAACGAACAAAGTTGAAACACACGCAAGCCAGACTGCACGGCGTGCAGAGATAAAGAAAATTACAGACAAGCGGGCAACATCAACTTGCCCCCAAAACTAAAATGAAACAGAATGGTAAAAAAAACATACAACGCCGTTGGCTCGGGACAGGAGACTTGATAGAAAATGCGATTGACTTGCTGCTAAATGGTAAGCTTAAATTCAAAAGGAAAAGTAAGCCAAAATCAAACCGGGAAAATGGGAATTATGTTAACGCTAGAAATCTAAGTAGACCTACTACTCTTGACGAAGGACATCATACTTTTGATCAAGGGCAAGTAATTCTTCAGTCACAAATTTACAACACAAATCAATTAATTAATTTGGCTGAATCTGATCTCAAACGCCAAAACGAGCGAGAGGAAAGGCTTCACCGAGAAAATTTGGCTAGACTTGAAAGAGAGAAAGAGGAACAGCAACGAAGAGCCAGTCAACGTTATGAGGAAATGAGGAGGACTCAGACACAAGCTAGTCAAAATCGACTATCCTCTTATCAAACAAATTTGAATCATATGAAAGAAAGTCAAAGAAAGGAAGAACAATCTTTCGATGATATGATTCTTGAGATGCAACGACAAAAGTGGATAGCTGAGATCGAACACAAAAGATCATTGGAGTTACTAAAACAGCAACAACTTGAACGTGAAAAGGAAGAAAGAAAACGGAAGAAATGTACAGGATGGGATATCATTAATCCTATTTGCAATTTGGGCTAGTTAGCCATTTGGCTAACGATAAGAATCCACTTTCATTGTCAGTGTAAATGACTTAATAATTTTAATCAAATCGGACAAGTTTGACTCGGGATTAGTAAAAAGTAGTCATGTGTAGTGTAGCATTATTGTTTGTCTTGTGGTTTTTATGGAGGGAATATAATAATCAATGGAAACAAGTTTGCATAAACTCGAACAAGTACTCAAAATGACTGCTTATCTATTTTACCCACGTCAAGTTACCTGATCGATTTTGTTTTTTAAATAGTCATTGTTAAATAATTTCAAATATGTATTAGACTAAATAAATTCAAACCAGAAAAAGTTGTTTTTGGTTTATTCCCATGCATTTATGCATTCGTTACATAATATGGAATTACTAATTACCTCAGATATGCGACACATAATATGCGACTAGCATCCATGCTACAGGAATATTCGGCTGTTGCTGTTTTGGTTAGGAAAATTATAACAGTACACATAAATTTAATGACACTATTTTCACATGATTTTAAAAGCAGTGGATAAAACTACTTTTCTATTTTTAGATTATTTCGAAGAAAATTCATGGATTAGTTTGGGCCATATTTTAAAGCAAGTAAAGAGAATAATTTCGGTGATAGGTTTGCATGCATTCTAATCTCAAATCTCAAATATTAAATCTCAACCAGTTTCTGAAGAAAATGAAACTGTTTTTGCCTGAAACTGTTAGCTGGTAGTAATAATTATCAACGCTTACTGACACTTGACATTGGGTGTTTTATGCATTTAATCTCAGTATTGGCATCTATGTACATGCAAGCCATGTATGAAATGAAATCTTCGACCTACCACGATGGTCACTGTCACGTTACGAGTATGTAGACTTCGTCAATTCCACTCTAACATCACTGGATAACAAGTTGTCGTCGCTTGTCGTCAAAATAAAAGCACAAAGTTGTACTTAAATTGCTCGTAACAAAGTTATTCCATTTTTTGTGCTTTGACTATCTTCATACTTGTTGGCAATCTTCATCTGCATCCCACCATTACCATCATTATTATCAAAGCTTGTTTTTGAGGTGATGTCATTTGGATAAAAATGATTTAACTGCGGCTCCACCTTAAAGCTTTAGTAAAGTGTTAGACATTTGTAAAAAAAATCCCCAATGGATGATTTTACATTTAATTTTTGAAATTTAAGTTGCTCAAAATGAAGACAATCACATATATTCTTAGTACATTAGTTCTATCATTTTGCATGTTCAGTAGCACGTGCAATGGAGGTGTTTTGAAGGCTGAGGATACTAAAAGTAAGAAACTGAATAAACTTTGACACACAAAGAAAATCGAAAAAGTAATTGTTTTTTAATTATATTATTGTTTTGGCTTGACCATTATTTGCTCAGATCCACCAACTACAGTGTCAATTGTTCTTGTTGGCCGCAAAGGGGCAGGAATTACATCAACGGTAAAAAGACTTGCATTTGCATGCTTTGATTCATAGACAAATTGTCTGCAAATTTCAAAAAACATGAATTTATGTTCATTAGCACAATTTTTTAATACCGTGGGCCTATTTTGTTTCTCAGGTACGTCAATTGCTGGGTCCAAATACAACTATTCATGCTGCAGAAGTAGCGGTAGCCTCGACCGACATTTTGGAATACACTGTTCGGATTCAGCCTTCCATCCTCACCAAAGATCCTACTTATCTCAGCATTGTTGATGTACCCGGTCTTGAACTTGTTGAAAACTTGGAACATGACGCCGAAATTCTCGCCAATTTAAAATCATATTTACACGAAAGAGGCCTTCCAGCATTTTTTCTGGTTGTATACCGAATTGATGACAAGCAAATAGCAGAGCCAGACTCCCAGTTTAGACAACTGCTACGAAGAGTGGAATACTTCCAACAAGCTCTTTTCCAAACCACCACAGACAATGTAGTTTTCCTATTAACTCGTCTGTTGAATGAGCCTGCTAATATTCAGTCTTCACCGAATCAACGTGTTGAAGAATTTCGAAAAATTATTCAGCAAAGCACCAGTCTTGGAGCTTCCATCGAAATTCTCGTGGGCGACAATAAACCAGATGAAAGTACTACGCAAAAGGAAAATGGATTTTTTAAACTTTCAAATGGGGAACTTTACCCTAAAAATATTTGGGACAAGTTACTCCAAGTTGCAGATCGGTCACTGGCTACTCAGCAAGACAAAGATGCTATTAAGACTGCAATAAACTCAATGATTGCAAACAGGGAAAGCACTGGTCTTCATACTCAAGAAGTTGTTGCACATGCCACAGATGAGGATATTTTTGAAAGCGATTTGGAAGCTTTTGAATACCTTCTTCGTCAAAAGAATGTCAATTTACCAAATAATGAAGTCCAACAAATTCTACAGCAATCTTACGAGCATCAAGACGCATCCACGCAAATTGCTAGTGGTGCGCAGCTCTTGGCTTTAAAAATTTGCATGAGGGACTTACATGTGGAGTCAGTTGAAAAATTACCACAGACGTTATCCGGTGCTGTTAAACTTTTCCAAGAGGATGTACATGGAGTGATGACTTATAAATATTCTCTTTTCTATCTCAAACAAGCCTTGCACATGGATGTCCCAGAATACCCCAATCAAAATCTCATTGTTGGTCATGGATATGATATAATTAATGATAGAGTTTTGAGGAAAACACCTTTCTCCAGGAATCCTTCAAAGAGACCAAGCTCATCATTGGGATATCAATTTCCAGATTACATGGAATGTGAAAAGATGACTGCTGTTGATGAAGTAATTTTGGCAAATTCCTCAGAAACTGCTGATGAATATCATGAGCAACGACTGAATTACCTGATCTTGTCGGATAGAGAGGATATTGTGGTTTCACAACTTAAAGGGAATTCCAAAGAGTTTTTGAACTGCGATTCAGCCAAGTCTCATAAACTAACTGCTGTAAAGGAAGTTAGGATTCTGGAATGTAAGATGACAGTGGAAAATGATTCCATTGCTATAGTTGATGATACCTTTGTTTCCGCTGTGAACAACATTGCACCATTGAATACATCTGATAACGAGTCTATTGCAGAATGGAAATTATTGCTTCACAATTATGGAACCCATGTAATTACCAAAGGTTATGGTGGGGGCTGCTTTAAAGGTACCCTTGCTTTGCCTGAGGGTGAAAATACCAAGATTACGAAGGCACAAGCTGGTGAAATATTAACTAAAATTGTTGATTTCGGAGACCTTACTGCTCAAACAAAAGGTGATGCGAAGAACCTTGTGTATGGATTTCACGAGGATGATGATCTTGATGTGAGGGCAAGTCACATTAATCTATTAACTGAGACGGACAGAGATCAGATTTTAAATTTGTGGAAGCGCAACTTAAACCTTCATTTTGAAATGCTAACTAATGAATTAGAATTAGTCCCCTTGAGTCAGGTTGTTGGTATTGTCGATGACAAAAAGGGTAACGATGCCGTTACAGCTACTAAACTGTTGTTGCAAGGAAAACTTGAAGCTACTGCTCAGCCAGTGATAACTGAAACAAGTACTCAAGAACGAAGAGCTGTAACAATGGACAGGTCTACAAAACAGGCAAACGCTTTGAAGGCAGCTAATCAGGAAAAGATTTTCGAGAAAATTAATCAGTTCAATACATTTGTTGATGCTGCAGGTAGTGAGTAACGCTCAGTGCTACAGTAAAACTAACGGAATGCTTTCATCACATGACAGAAAAACGTACCCACTATGTATGAGATATATATCAACTGATAACATTTATGTAAATTACATTAAATAAAATGATCATATATAATTTCATTGAGATCCAATAGATCAAAATGGCTATATTATTCATTCTTATCATCACTTATGTTCAAATCAATGCGCACACATTCATAAATAGCTACATAAGAATAAACCCATGACACACATACACATCTTACATTTTAAAACTACTGGGAAACACTCATTGAAGAGATTTAAATCATTCACATATGCAAAGTACATATTCAATTTTTCAGTATACGTACACAAATCATATCATTTCTGCTTTTCGGCTTTTGGAGGGCGTGCCTTGCGACTCTGGCGAACTAAATCATCATTTCCCTATGCAAAAAATTGACAAAAAATATACAGTTAAAATTACTTGAAGTGAAGTAATTTCCGTTAACCGAAAGTTAATCGTAATTTTACAGAAAATACGATTTTTACCTGTTTTAACATTTTATCTTCCCATTTTATCAGTGACTTTTCGTAAATCTCTGAATTTTCTTTGTACTTTGCAACAAAGGGCGCTTTTTCTGCCTCGTCTATCGTCTTCCAAGCTGGAATTGAACAAAAAATGATCATGTAATTTTATACACTCCAATTACCTCACTCACATCGAATGATAATTGTATGAGATCTAACCGTCACTAAGCTTCTTGGCAGCAGCTCTGTAATCTTCAGACTTTGACCCTGTGGGAACCTTGCTTTGCAAGTACAGGAAGAATGGCGATGGTGGCTTTTTCGGTTTTCCTAGATCTTTCAGTCTTTTCTTCTTTTCACGCTTTTCCCGTGAAAGTTGCCTATCCAGCTTGACTTGCTGCTGAGCCTCAATTTGTTCAGGAGTTAGGGAGTTTTTATACTTCTCAATAATTGATGTATAAGATTCCATATCGTTCTTATACGCATGGATGTAAGATTCCTTTGATGATTGATCCAGTTGATCCCATCTCTGTGCAACGACTTTCATCAAATCTAGATCAATATTAAAAACCTAGCAGATTAGTCTCTAATACATACACTTGTAATCAAAATCAAAGTCAGTTGACACTAAAAACAAGCTTTTTAACTCACCTGTTGTCTTTAGATTAGGGTTCTGTTTCTGAACGTCAGTCCTGACTTGCCCCAAAAATCTAAAATACGGAGTCAAGGGCTTTTTAGGCTTTGGTGGTATCTGAACTTCTTTCACTTGAGCCCCATAATGTCTGAAATATTAAATCAAGTAACGAAATGATTAGTGAACATTCAATTTTCAATTCGATTCAGAAGGAAAATCATTTCTACGATAAAAACCCGAAAAAGAAGAAAAGCAAACGAGAAAGAACAAACAAACTCAAAACAAGCAACATTTACATATAGTCACCATACACCATAATTAGTTTTGCAACTTAAACAAAGTTTTTTTAAATAGACAACAACTACTACCTATAGTAGGATATAAAGTCAGTACTTGACTACTGATAAGGAAGTTCCTCTAAAAAATCTAACTTTTCATTCATTCTCATTTCATTCAAAAAAGCATTCATTCATTCATGTATTCAGTTAACATGCATTAAAACACATTCCGGATTCCTAAAAACAAAGCAGTTTTACAGAAGACACAGAGAAAGATCGCAAATCACAAAATTACGAACGGTGGTGACCTCTGCTGCGGCACAGATCCCACGGCACCTCCCACCCGGCCCCGGAGAGTTTTCAATCCATTCGTTATCCACGAACTCATCCTTCCGCTTCCCGTCAACGTTTTAAAAAGAAATCCAAATCTAATTATTGGATGTCAGTTTAGCTGGTATCCAACAGTTTAGTTAACTTTGGGAATCCAGAGATCCCCGTCTGCAATAAAATCAAAACACTAACAACTTTAGTAAAATATATTCTTTACAGTTAGTTAAAGCTTGAGATTGCTCCAAATTAATGAACTCCTGCAAAATTACCTTGCAAAAAAGCTGCACGTGACACACTCAACTAATTAGTTAAGTTTTCATGAATATCAATCAATTTAAAGATCATTTCTGCACACAGTAAACATTCCCACAACCATGCTTACATTTCATCTCATCTTCATCTTCATACACACAAACATAAAAAACACAGCTGAGTTCCACCTTCGCAGTTGAATCTTGTGCTTGTGGCACAACAACACAGCCAAAGAACCAATCTTCATACGAAGCGGGGAATGTTTCTGCAACAGAGCTGCAGCGCTATGTATTTTTTGATATCCTTTTATCCTTTATCCTGTAAATTGAACAAAGCCAAACATGTAGAGTTCAATATGCCCTACCTTTTCAGGGTGAAATTTTTTGAGCGCCGAGTTTTTGTGAGAAATTTGGCTTTGTCGACTTTTCATTCCTTTCTTTACGTACGACGACCAAGCATTTTGCATTACAGACAGTCTAAAAAACAAAAGAAAGTGCCAGTTTTGTGCTGAAGTTCTACTGGAGAGTATCATTGTTGCAGAGATCTGTCAAAAAATTTAACTAAACTACTTTATCAGCTATTTAATTCGTAAGTGAAATATTTAGTTAGTGCGACTGACTACTGCTAGTTTTGTGGAAATTGCATAAGTTATTAGAAAATTTGTGAACGATTGAAGTTAAATTTGTTGTTTTTGCAGTTCACCAATCCACACGGATTTTCTTTTGTTCGAGAGTGACCTTTGTTTGAATACTAATCAGTCAAAATGTTTGAAGCCCGTCTTGCTGAAGGTGGTATCCTCAAGAAAGTGTTGGATGCTATCAAGGAACTTTTAAATGAAGCCAGTTTTGATTGTAAGTACAAATTTAATGAGTCATGTTTTTTGGCGCTTAAATAACTGGCACAAAGGTATGAGGGTGGGTGTGGTGTTCGGATTTCTAATTGTAGCGTTGTTTTGATTTTTTTGTTACTCAGGTTCAGAAGCTGGACTTCAGTTACAGGCCATGGATAACAGCCACGTCTCACTCGTAAGTTTGAGCTTGAGGGCAGAAGGGTTCGAAAACTACAGATGCGACCGTAACATGTCAATGGGAATGAACTTGGCTTCGTTGGCGAAGATCATGAAGTGTTCCAACAATGATGATGTCGTTACTATCAAGGCGCAAGACAGTGCGGATGTTGTCACCTTTGTCTTTGAGTCGAAGAACGGCGACCGTGTTTCTGACTTTGACATGAAGTTGATGAACTTGGATCAGGAGCATCTAGGAATTCCTGTAAGATTTTCGTTCATGCCTTTCTGTGCTTATTAAACAATCATATTAGAACATTAAACTAACAGAGATGTGGACTAATGATTGATCGTATATTATCTTTTTGTGTAGGAAACCGATTACGCATGTGTTGTGAAAATGCCCTCTGGTGACTTTGCCAGGATTGTGCGTGACTTGTCTCAATTTGGAGAATCCATTGCCATCGCCTGCACCAAGCAAGGAGTCAAGTTTTCCTCCACTGGAGATATTGGAACTGGTAACATCAAGTTGGCTCAAAACAGCAGCGCTGACTCTGATGACAATATTTCAATTGATCTGCAAGAACCTGTCACTCTTACCTTCGCCTCCAGGTATGTGTTGTGTCATTAAGAGATTGAATTTTTCTTTTGCTGTAATTCCTCCACTCCAATCCATTTGTAAATTTTGATGTAATACCATAATGTATTTGTGCTTGTTTTCAGGTACCTAAACTCTTTCGCAAAAGCAGCTGGTTTGTCAGAGAAGGTGACACTCTCCATGTCCCCCGACGTTCCTCTCGTTGTTGAGTTCAAAGTTGCATCCTCAGATAATGATTATGGGTACATCCGGTATTACTTAGCTCCCAAGATTGAAGACGAAGATAGTTAAGCGTGATATTTATTCAAGCCCACCTCTGAATTTTACTACTATTACTTATAATATTTACTATCGCCACTCTAATTATTTGCAATGATACAAAAAATGTGTGACTACATGTATGCTGAAACTGTACCTTTGTTCAACTATTTTTCATGAGTTTGCTTTTCAGTGAATTTTAAACGGTATTTTAGGGTATGTGAAGTCTATGTAACTCACTGCGGTGAAATAAAATGTTTTCAGTTCAAATTCTGATCTTTACAATAATAAATGACACCCGAACTACGATAAAAATGTCTGCTCAAGTTATTCAATTATTCCTTCAATTCAGGCACCACTCCTTTGCATCATCATTACAATTTATAATGTACCATCTCTACAGTATCTTGACATTTAAACGCACAACCTGATAATTTATGCGGTCAAAAGAAATGTGAGTAAACAAAATGCACACATCACGAATTTCATCTACAGGATGCCATGCAAGTTTCAAAAGTGAAACGTTATGTAGTGTGGAGTCATACATGAGAGGTGCCACCATTATGATTCGCGTAATAAAAAATACAAGTTTCTTCACAGAATTAATGAAAAAATAAGCGAGATAACAAAAGTTTTTATTTTTTATTGTTTTATTTCCATTTCAATAAGTTTAAACTTAATTGTCAACACAAGTCACTTATCCAACTGTTCTACTAACAGTTTGTGAAACTTGCCATGCCCTAATGGTGTTATCGGTGTAACCGGCGTACAAAGTTTGTCCATCGTTAGACCAGGCCAAAGACAGACAGTCAGGTTGTACATTCTTAGACGTTTGTTGGGAGACAACTTCAGGCTTCAACTCATCGACCATGTTCTTGGTTTCCAGATCCTATAAGCACACAGAAAAAAAACATTATAGTCAACCAGTAAACACAACCAGAACCAGGGCATAAAATATTGATGACGGCGCTATAAACACTTACCCAGATCTTAATAGATGGGCCAGTAGCAGCGCAGAGCCAGTAACGGTTAGGAGAGAAGCACAGAGCATTGATAATGTCATTATGATCCAATGTGTAAAGATGCTTCTCATCATGAAGATCCCAGAGCATAGCCTTAGCGTCCTTACCACCGGAAGCACAGAGAGAACCATCAGGAGAGACGGTAACGGTGTTCAAGTAGCCAGTGTGCTTATCATGAGTTGCTTTTAGCTTGCAGTTGGCAAGATTCCAAACCTATGAACACACAAATATTTGTAAAAATGATTAGAGCTGATAATTTTCACACCTTGCATTTCAATAATGAAAGCAATTTTTCCTTGCAAGAAAATGTCGTTAATCGTCATCGTCTCATTGTGCAGAAGCGACAATAATAATTATGATGATGACTAGACGTTAATTTCGCATCATTTCCGACCCTCAAGTTATTATGGAAGGCGATAAGCCCAAATAATTCGAGGTCTAATTATGTGCGATACACATGAACATGAACCTCTAATTGATATTTTAAATGTGACATCTCACCTTGACGGACTTGTCCCAGCCACAAGATACAATGATGGGTTGAGCGATGTTGGGGGAGAACCTCACGCATGAAACCCAGTCAGAGTGACCATCCTCTTGAATGGTGAATTTGCACTGAGCCAAAGTGTTCCACAGCTTGATGGTGTGATCCCGAGAGCCAGAAACAATTTGACGGTTGTCAGCAGAGAAAGCAACGCTCAAGACATCCTGATAATTAGAAGAAAAAATACAACACATTATTACATAGCCCCAAGGTTCCAGTCCCCAAATAATAGACTTTTGGGGTCTGAGCCATTTGTATTTTTAGTATGCATCAGGCTTGGATTTTGGACCTGTGAAGGCCCTATTTCCTCGCCCTATTACCGGACCAAAGGTGACGAAACCACACCAATGCAGCAAGCTGCAAAGGCGTTGATGCCCAAAGTGTGTGACAGCACACCTACCTTAGTGACCCATTGCTGGCTCACCTCTTACTTGTGTCAAGTGTTACAAAAAAAAGTTACAAAAAATCTTGCACAGTTCAATTCTCAATCCCTGAATGAAGATGCTGATGATATGGATGACCATTGCATCATTGATTTAATGGCTCAGAGATTTTACACTCTGTCGAAAATTGGGAGAGAATGAACCTTAGTGTGGTCTTCAAAACGACGAGTTGACTTTCCAGCGCTCAAGTCCCAAAGACGAAGAGTCTTGTCCCATGATCCAGAAAGGGCAAAGTTACCATCAGAAGACAAAACGACATCAGAAACAAAGTGGTAGTGACCATACAATCTCTTGACTGGCATTCCAAAGTTGGCTTCATTAC
>JAQFXM010008102.1:0-11048 GCA_034693345.1 Entomobrya multifasciata
CACTTTATGAGAATCAAAGTAACAACAGCAATTAAAGGAAGGTTACACAAACTACAGGTTAAAGTTAATGCTCACAAGACCACTGACTTTATTATTAGTCGTAAAGGAAGGAAGGAACTCGGAAAAGGAAAGAAGGGACTCTTGACCGACCGAACCGTCAAAGTCAAGGACTAAACCAGAACTGTCTTCAAGGTTGCGAGTAGCTGAGCAGGAAAGCTCGCTACTCCAGCCATTTCATAAATCACAAGAATTCCGATGCATCTTTGCATAGTGGAATGACATACTTTTACATGACTTGGACATTGACAAGACAAAGACGAATCTTAACTTGAATCACTTAAATATACATATTACAATATTCATTGAATATAACAGTGGCATATTATTTATGCCACAATACTTTGGGAAAGATATTGTTAACGAAAACTTGGAAGGCTATAAATATTTCGGACATTTTCCCATCAATTTGATGCTACGAGTTAAGTACTCATTTCAAACTGGGATAGTAGAATGGTGGGAACAATATTTTAGATGGGTTGTTAAATTGAAAACTGAACTGGGTTACAAAAACATTATCGATGTTAGGAATTCTATCACTGCAGCTAGTAGTAAAGCTGGCATTTATATTTTGTCTGTGATTCCGGCCGCTGGTCTTCTGCTGTCAATGTTCGTGTTTTTATGTCTGGATAGCAATGTTATAATTATTTGCTTTTGCTACATTCGAAGGACTATTTGCAATTTTATGAAGCACAAAGTATTACAAAAACCAGTGGAAGTAACAAAAACAGACGAGCAAACTTCGTGTCCGTTTTGTGAACATTTAAATGAAAGTTTTTAGTATGATAATGTTTTAGACTTTAAATCTCATTTGATGAATAGACATACAGAATATGTGTTCTTGAATTTGGCATTCCCTTCGGAAAAGTTAAATCAGCTTCATGATCTGTCTAATTTAGCAATTAGCGCAGAAGTTGATTCTGCTTTAACATCTGAAGAATGTCAGGATTTTAAATCTACAGGCCAGATACCTTGTACATATGAATGCTCCGTATTCAAAAACATGCTATCACTTAGAGATCACCTAATATTGTTTCATAAAGACATTCTGTTCGACAAATTAAGCAACCTACTTCAATTGGCAAATGGTTGAACCAACATTCAATTATCATTTGGAAGTAACGTACAATATCTTATTTCAAGAATATTCTTTTTTGGTTTCAAGGAATCGACTTTTAGTTCTAAGCCCAAATAATTGGTTTGAAATCCGATGTTTCCTGTACTTTGGGATGATTATTTATCTTGCTTTTTTAAATTTTGGATCGGTGTAATAGTCAAATTTTACTGGAGTTGTTTGTAATATGCCATTTACTTTACCTATCAGTTATACCAATGAATATAATTGCGACGAATAGTAAGTACGTTTTAACAAATTAAATTTATTTTAATGTAATTTTGGCAAAGTTTGCAAACTACTTGCATTATGGTACAATACCAATATATTATACAAACAAATATATAAGCTTGTTTTTTTGATCTATACTGAAATAGTACCGTGAATTTAAAAATTATTGCAATTTTTAGGTCTATCAAGAAAAAATCCAACCACAAAGATTAAGCGTCAAATAGATGTAATGGGTATAACGACACACTTAAATGGTCAAGGATTTCTTGCCGCAGCTTATTTAGCACCAGTGATGTCTCTGTACTACAGAACGGACTTAATATGGAATATATTTAATGTCATGTTTTCATCATGTGTATTAAGGAACGGTAAGGTTTGCAATGACTACTACTGCTATGCAAAGTTTTATGGAGTACGACCAGGATTGATCCACGCCTGGATAATGAACGCTGGCCGTACAATGGGAGGATCAATATTCTATGCTTGGATATTTTTTTTGAAATGTTCAATAAATGTGTGGAAATGCTGCATAACTTGAAAGCAGAAGAAGGTATGCGTTTCTACTGGGTATTCCGGAAGGCATATATTGAAGTGAAATATTGGTGTAAAGCCGGACTGGTTATTGGAATATATGGTGGTATTTGGTTGGTAACTGTTTGCTTGTATGGAACTTTGGTTGTTATTCCAACTGGAAATCCACTCACATTTGTGTATGCGACATTTCTTTTGGCTGAATTAGTTGCAATGCTGGCATTTATATGTTTGCCGTATGTCCTGCAGTTTGCAATATTGTCTAGAAGTTTGATAAATAAGTGGCGTTACATTGCTGGAATACAAGGGCATAGTTTCAGAGGGAAAGTAATGAGAAGAGAAGTGAGGGCAATGCAACCGGTAACAATAGGGGTGGGCAATTTCTTTAATTTGGATAAAAGAATTGTTGTAGTTGTTACTACGGCTATTGTAGATCAAACTGTGGACCTAATAATGTCATTAAGTAAAATATAGACAGCGATACTATGACAAAAAATTATTTAATACTTTAATCAAACTTATTGCAACCAATGAATATAAATAAAAAGTCATGTGCAGCTTTTTCTTCATCGAGCAATATCAAATTATTAAAAATTCTTCGTATTTACTTTTCCTAGTTTTAATAAAATTACAAATGCTTTATGCTTTTACGTTAAAGAATTTATTCAATAATCAAAATATTTATAAAGCTAATATAGCTGACTTATTGTTAAAGTAAATACCATAGTGTTTATTCCGATTGAAAGAATGTTTTTTCTTAGAAGACGCAGAATAATTTTTCTTGTTTCTATCAAATTTAATAGCTGAAGCAATAATATTTGCCTACGCGTTCGGTATACTCGCATAGGAAAACATGTTTGTCCCAACACCTCGATAGGTGGACTTACATAGGTTGGTTAGTTGAAAATAATTATTTTGAATACAAGATAAGCATATTTAATTAAAAACTTAACTTCTTTTAGCACAATTACAAACTCAGAACCAATTTCCTCACGCAACAAATTAGAATAGCCCACTGGGTTAGAGAATTTGTCCGACCACTTGATCAGGTCAAAATACAAGGTGAAAAAATAGTCGACTTTGACAGGGTCTTGTATTGTGTTGAACAAATATTACTTCTACTATTGCTCATAGTGTTTGGTATTCTTCTTCTAAATCTTCTAAAAACCAAGATTGCAGACTATATTATATTATATTTTTGTCAAAACTCTATTGAAAATATTAGCAAACTTGCCTAAAAAATCCAGTGTAATTTTCATGTAAGAAAATATTTTTATTAAGCATTCAATCAAAGCATTTTTAATTTAAAAACTCATTTTCTTTAGTAAAATTACAAAGTCCGAACCTACTCTTGCGCCTAAAGTAGACATGTTTATTTCGAAGTTTATCAAACCTATTTGATAGGGTCAAAAACAAAAATAATCATTTTTGGCCAAGTCTTGTAGTGAGTTTAACACATACATTTTAAAGTGTTGCTTTTAGTGTTTGGGAGTCAAGAACTAAAAAACTTTAAAAGTCTCTTGGTGTAATTATAAGCGATATTTTATGTACAAAATTTATACATATTCAGTATTAAAACGTCATTATCTAGTTACCTGCTTAATTTATTTCCTGTAAGGTTTCCTCAAAAGTTTCCCTACTTTGTCCAAGCATTTTGAAGTTTTTCTATTTTAAAAATAAGCTTAATTATTTATTTGTATCCAAATTTTGCTGAAAAAATATTGAACTGTATTTAAGTTTTATGAAACAAAGTCAAAGTAACAGAGAAACATTATTGAAAACATGACAACCAATCGCTCAAATCCGCTGATTTGTTTACTTCTTTACTTAATTTGCTATAAGCTCAGTTGCAATTTTGTCTCAAGTTTACAATCACTGGAGCCAAATGATCAAATATCGTTAGTGAACTCGTTTGGTGGATGCCTTATAAACGTTATAAACTTTGCAGGAATAAATCTGGATTTTTCAACATTACACCAACCAGTAGTTTTACTTCATTATATTTCATTTCCAAATACAGCACATATTTTTCCATTTGAAATGAGCCCTTACAAAAGTGACGCGTTTTCCATTTGGGTACTAAACGCCGACCTTAAAGAAACATCTATAACGGGAAAGTTTGTGGCCAACAATGTAACATTTTGGTTTAAAGAAGCCAGTAGTCTAGAGTACTTAGAATTGCTGTTTCAGAAAAGTTTTAGACTTTCTTTAAGAAACACCAACTGTGAAGTAGGCATTCACCTACATCCCCCAAATCAGCATCACGCGCCACATCTTTTTGGCGGAGTAACACTTAAAACGCCACTAGAGTGTTCCCGCTATCTGAAATCTTCAAAAGTTGTTTGGAAAGAGGACTACACAAGTACAACACCCAAGTACAATATTTTAATTTGTCAAAACGTGCCTGGGTCAATTTGCCAAAACAATCATTTCAAACGCCAATGGATGATTAGCGCAATAACAAATTATCCTTTATTTCAATACATGTTCGAAGTTATTTTGATATGGGAGAATGGAACGTATTTGCAAATACAATGTCCATACTGTAATCCTTGTGATCCTTTGCAAACGATAACATTGGAGGCGGCCCAAATAAATTTCAAAAATGCTCTTCATCAAGGTTATACAGAAATTGAATATGAATTTCCTAAGCGGATTGACGTAGTACTATTTTTAGATATGTTCAAATACGAAACTCTTTTTAAGCCTGAGCATTGGTCAAAATTGTCATTATTAAAACACATAAGTACCATAAGTATATTTGAAGTACTAATCGTTTTACCTTGGCTGGGTGACGCACACCAAATTGCTCATATATATCCTGAAAATATTACGTTTCATTTCAGCGGTCAATATGATGTCAACATGAAACGGTCAAAAAACGTTAAAATGGAAGGCTGCCCAAACGAAATAAGTTATCCACCAAAACTTCGGCCACTTATTCACAGAAGTACACGTGTGGACCTAGCATCACACCCAGAAATTGGATTACTTTTTCATCGACACCAAATGAGATTTGTGAGTTGTCACAAAAAACAAATTCAATGGGCTCATCAGTTTAAAGAGCTAGTTCTTGCATTCGATGTACCAACTTGGATGTTAATAATGATAACTTTTGTAACAACTGCTTATATCCATACGCAAGCGTTTGAAGCATTTGGTAAAAATCGTATATATGCCGTTGCAGACATATGCTTTTCCTTAACTACTTCTTTGATGGACCAATCCAATAGAATATTTCAAAATCCTAAACTAAGAACTCTGATTTTCTCTATGCCACTTGTATTATTAATCTTAAGCAATGAATATAAAGGCGAAAATATTACAAGACTAACTCTAGAACCCAGTTTGATTCCATTTGACACATTTGATAGCCTTACACAAAATAATTTCTCGATTTTTTCTCGACGTTTTATGCTACCGAGTGAAACAAATCGATTTATAAAACAAAACTCAAGATTGGAACAAAATTATATTCAGTTTAGTGACCACGAATTTTACCCGATTGTTTCAGGGTTGTGGTTTGAAGTTATTAGAAGGTTTTCATTTCTTGATATGAATATTCTAGATTCAATGATGCATAAGCTTCCGAAAAACACCCAATTTTTTCTAAACAAGACCAGGATGTTACCTTACTGGAAAATGAACTCCGGTGAACATGGTTTTGGTGAAAGGGTGCAACAAGTGCTAAATATGCATATGGAATCGTGCATCAAAACCGCGAGTATTTTAAATGAAAACATGGCAATTCAGTTATATTCGATCTTGAAGGCAATGAAAAAACCTGTATACTTTGGGAAAGATATTATCAACGAAAACTTGGAAGGCTATAAGTATTTCGGACATTTTCCAACTAATTTGATGTTGCGAGTTAAGTACTCATTTCAAACTGGGATAGTGGAATGGTGGGAACAATATTTTAAATGGGTGATTAAATTGAAAACTGAACTGGGTTACAAAAACATCATCAATGTTAGAAATTCTACCACTACAGCTAGTAGTAAAGCTGGGATTTATATTTTGTCTTTGATTCCGGCCTCTGGTCTTCTGCTGTCATTGTTCGTGTTTTTATGTCTGGATAGCAATGTTATGATAATTTGCTTTTGTTACATTCGAAGGTCTATTTTTAACTTTATAAAGAGTGAAGTATCACACAAAACCATGGAAGTACAAAAAACCGACGAGCAAACCTCTTGTCCTTTTTGTGAACATTTAAACGAAAGAACTAAATTTGATAATGTTGAAGACTTTAAATCTCACTTGATGAATCGACATAGCGAATGTGCGTTCTTACAATTGGTGGTTCCTTCTGAAAAATTAAATCAACTTCATGATCTGTCTAACTTAGTAATTAGCGGAGAAGTTGAATCTGCTTTGTCATCTGAAGAAGGTCATGATTTTAAAACAACAGGCCAGATAATTTGTCCATATAAATGCTCCGTATTTGATAACATGAGATCATTTAGAGATCACCTAATATTGTTTCATAAAGATATTCTACTAGAAAAATTAAGCAATATCCTTCATTTGGCAAATAATTGAAGAAGCACTTGATGATGCTTTGAAAATTATGTAATATACTTTTATAATAACATGTAATAAATATTCAAAAACATTTTTTTGGTTTGAATGAATTGACTCATTCAAACCAAAAAATTGATCTTGAATCCGATAGGTTTCCTTTAATAGTTTTTGATGATGGTACATCTTTTTTGGATCGATGTAATAGTCAAACTGTTGCGATATACTCAAATTACATGGGATTCTGATTCACACACACGACAGTGTTATAGTAAAGCAGGCTGTTTTGCAATTGTTCAACAAGTTTGCGACTAAATAAGTTAATTTTTACGCTACGCTATGTTATAAATTTCATTTCGTTTAAGATTTGGTTTGAAGTCCAATTTAAGTTCTTAATCAATCGTCTTATGTGATAAAATTTATCAATAAATTGTACTGAAAAGATAGCTTTTAGTTTAGTTTTTTTTAAAATGCGTCATCCATTTAATTTGTATAAAAAACACTTCGTGGCTCATATTAAGCATTAAGGTTGTGGTGAACATGTTATCTTATTTTCTCGCAGGTTCAGAGTTATTAACCAGATGGAATTTCTGCATACCAATTATTACCCCAGACATATCATTTTGTAACTCATCATGAAACAAAATCACGAACTGCTTAATAAAAATAGCAATTAGTCGAATGTGTTATATAATGGGTGTAACAGAATATATTATTAAAATAGCTAAAATTGTTTTAAAATTCTAGAAGCACCACGATACACTCATATCGGATATTTTTTTCCACCAACTAATGGAATTATTCTAAAAATGACATGACCTATTTAGTGCTCATAATACAGATTACTATCATTTTCAATAAATGTACAACTTAAGCAAGATTAGATCATGTCTTCCACACAAATTTTAGACCAACGTTTGGTTATTGTGCAACTATTCCAGAATACATTCAATTAATTATTTTTCCTGATTCACTGATAATTTTAATCCTAGCCTATATTTATCTGCTTGACAAACCCTATACTATAGGAGTAAACACACTTAAACCATAAATATTTGTTGATTAATTTCTCATGTAAATCACTACAATCACGACTAACGGTTTACCGCTACAATTTTACGGAAGAACTACTCTGAAATCACTCCATAAAGATACATTTACGAACCTGCCTTGATTATACTTTTACGCGAAAACCTTTTAAAACCGATATTAATTCTAAAACGTAATCAAGGATCAAATAAAAGTCGGTTATGAGTTATTATAATTGAGACCTTTACTTCCATCGTTCGAAGTAATTATTTTTGTTATTTAAAGTTTAAATATTCCTGATTTATATAACATAACCTTTCCACCTTTTTAATCATAAAAATGTGATAGGTCTCCGAGCCCACCCTTACTCTAATAACATTTATTAAGTTTCATCGAATATCTTCGTTATAACTTGTTTGTGATATGAGTCAATCGGCTTAAAAACTTTCTGACAGTTCTTGGGGCGACATACCTATTTCTAAAATGTCATCCTACTTAATCAAAAGTATATTACCCACAATTAAAAATATATTGAAACCTCCTCTCTTAAATTACCCCAATTACCCAAATGAGTTTCAACTAAGCGCATTGATACACTTTTTCAAATGTTTTGCATTACTACCATCATCTACCATCTCATGGAGTTTCCAAAAACGGGCATTAACTGCCCCCAAAAACCAATTCCAAACATATCAGTAAATAATCCTAAAATCGGTATGAAGAACTCAGCATTTCTAATTCTCTTTGCTGTTGGAACTTTTATGAGCGTATGCTATGCCATTCTACTTTGGGTAATACCAGCAAAGGACATCTGCTTGGATTACAAAATATTTTCAAATTTTCCAAACTACTTGCACCATGGTATGATATCAAATATCCTATTGCGGTTGTATACATATATATTTTATTTCGTTTTAGTAATTTCTTATACGTTACTTTAGTACATGCAAGGGAAAATCCGCGCAAAAATACGAAACGTAAGTTTAATATAATGGGTATTATGACACATATGAATGGTCTTGGATTTCTTGAAACAGCATATCTGGCCCCACCAATGTGTATTTTCTTCCAAATGGATCCAGTTTGGAACATTTGGCCTATACCTATGTTTCCAAACTGTGTGTTGGATAGCGGTCATGTTAAAAATGACAAATACTGCTATGCCCTATTCTATGGAATTCGACCTGCTCTTATTTTTGCATGGATTCAAAATACAGGTCGTACAATGGGAGGATCTATATTCTTTGCCTGGATATTTTTCGAAATGTTTAATAAATTTGCGGAAATGCTAAATGAGTTGAAAACAGAACAGGGCATGCATCTTTATTGGACGTACTGGAAACTTTATGCCGGGGTGAAATAAAGGGCTAGGGCTGGTCTTGCAATTGGTATTTATGGAGGAACTTGGTTCGTAACTATATGTTTGTATGCGACTGTGGTAATAATTCCGAATGCAAATCCTCTTACTTTTGTTTATATTACTTTTCCGTTGGTTGGTATGGGCGCAGTGGTTGCATTCATGTGCTTGCCGTATGTACTTCAGTTTCCGATACTGTCTAGGAATTTGATAAAGAAATGGCGAAATGCTGCTGGAATAGAAGAAAATAGTTTCAAGGGAAAAATAATGAGAAGGAAGCTGAGAGCAATGCAACCAATTAGTGTAATGGTTGGGGACTTTTTCAGTTTAGATAAAAATATTGTTGTTTTTGTGATCACTGCTATTGTCGATCAAACGGTGGATTTAATTATCTCACTAAATAAAGTATAATGTTATTTTGCATATTCTTAGTGCTTATTTTGACGTTCTTGTTTACTTTATCGTTGGTTGTAATATTTAAAAGATTTTGTAGAATAATTTGACAGGGCAAAAGTCCTTGTTTATTAAAAACTAATAACCAATTTAATTATTTTTAAGTAAATAGTTTTTATAAAAACTAAACTTCAGAAGTCCTTTTTGTTATTATCAAAACAATAACCAGTAAGCACTTATTTACAAAACAGATAAAATTGATGCTTTGGCTGAATTCAATAAAGTATTTTCCAGGAATTAACATTTCCGGAATCCGGATTAATAGCTTTAAATTTATACTGCCATCGTTTTTAGAAGCGTCCTTCACATATCAAAACATGTAATTGTATTTCCATTTACGTAAATATGTGTAGTTGGGTTCAACATGTAAAGCTTATAGAATGTCGAATATATGTTATTCCTATAAATGTAAGTAACGCGTTAACAATCGTATATTATTTCAGTGATGTTTGTGTGTTAAGAAACACAAGTATAAAAACAAAGGCAACCAAATATTAGTTTGAGTTGGGTCAGGGTCATAAAATTGTTTCTGAAATAGTTCACGTTCAGCATAGAATACATGTTTATTGTCGAATAGTGAAAAAAGAATCGAAAGCACTTGTAATGTTAGTGCTATATAATTTTTAAATAATGCCAAAGGGAAGCACCGGTCAAACTGTTAGTTTTCCAGCCTTAATTTTGCGGTGGGTCATAGAGTTTAGCTAGTTACGGTTCGTTGTTTTATTTTTAAAAGTTTCCGTTGACCCATTGACGGGTTAAATTTGCTGTGCATACCATATGCGTTCTGCACCTAACCTAAAAAAGACACACTTCTTCACAATAGCAAAGCCACAAGGAAAATAACGGGTTGAGCATTCCAGTAGAAAAAATTAAAAATCTGAAAATACTTAAGAAATTTACAATACAATTCGAGCGTTATATTTCCAATGAGCACGGTTCGGTGGTTGACATTATGGCTCTATTATATTTGCACTTATACACAGCGGTTTACGCTGTCATCCAGAAATGTCTTCAATAAGTTGCTCGAAAGTAGTGGAATTTAGGGAAAAAGCTTTAAATGTAAACTCATGGGAAATGGAAGCAAATGAAATGCAAAGGATATAGTTTTAATTTTGGGAATTAGTTTTTACTTTGGATAAGAATCAAGTCGTAGTTATTACAAAGATTATTGAGGAGACGGCGAATTTAATAGTTACTTTAAGAATGATGTTGTTGTGCTTATTGTAGTTGTGCATATGAAGATGTATTTTATGAATTTGTAGTTTGTATATTTGTTTAATTAGTTGTAAGGAGTGCTATGTACATAGATTGTTTGTTGTATATAGTGAAAATGTTTATGTATGTGTGTATGGATAAAAATGTATGTAAGTAGGTTTGAGCTTCCAGACTGCTTGGCTGCACGCAACGTTGAAGATACGTCGGTCTCGAGTAGGAAGCAAAAAGAAGAGAGAAGAAGAAAGGAGAGTTAGTATGCGTTTGGCTGGCACAGAGCGAACGTGAATGTGCAGAGAAAAAATAAGTTAATTTTCTGTACACTTAGTTACGTCATTTGTAATAAAAATAATCACTGTAAAATAGAAGTTGCTCAGTATTTCACAATAAAAACCTTAAACAGTGAATCTTTTCCTTGACTGTGTCAGTTATTAAGTAAAAATTGGCAGTTCATTGGAGATTTAGATAGTTTAGGGCAGTCCGACCATCCGGTGTTTTAAATTGCGAAACAAGGAAAGTTAGATAGATTGGACAGTACGGGAC
>JAQFXM010008103.1:0-11048 GCA_034693345.1 Entomobrya multifasciata
GCAGTTGGGCTCAAAATATGCATACAAGCCGTTACCATGATTGTCAATCGACCACTTGCTCATATCTTGAACGTATTTAGGAATGCTAACACATGTACACACATTATCATAACTTTCTAAAACGTTTGGAATAGTAAAAGGATTTTGATGATCTATGAATGTTGTCAGGTATAAGTTTAGTTGAGGGCCACCTTCCTGGTCATTGCATAAGTGAAGCGACTTCATCCGATTGGTTAATCCAAGACTACGAGATAGAAAAATGGATTATCATTACAACAATTTTTCCTAAAACAATACATAAAATTAACGATTTTGTTGGGTTCTTTCGTACTATTTTGAATGTGTGAATGTTTTTCCAGGCATGTACTTATAACTTGTTTTTGGCCGACAATCGCTGTAAGCGAAAGCAATAAAACAAGTGTCGGTTATAATGGAACGCAAGTCTAGAATCTTATCATCTGGAAAATTGACACATTCACTATTTGTCACGTTAACTTCCCAAAGTAAATCTGTGGAGTCATTTAAATGTTTCCGTTTATACATTAATTTGATACATTTTTTTAAAGATTAAATGCAACTAATATATACCTGAAGAGTCTTGATCCTTAAACAATTGGATTTTTGCACCGGATGCAATCACCAGCATCACTTGTAAACCACACTGTATCAAGCAAATATGCTTGGCTTTCATTTTTGATAAAAATTTAGATCACTTATGAAAAGTAAAGTAACAGAAAATTTTAGTGTTAAGAAATGTGGTTAACTATACGATACACCACAGTGAAATTTATACAGAAAGCTAACGTTTTAAAAATATCTCGAGCAAGAGTAAACTGTCTAGTAAAACGAATAAAATTGCAGCTTTAATTTTACAACAAATTATCCAGCAGAGTTGAAAATCACAAATAGGTTTACTAAACTGACAAAAACTTCGGATTTCACTTTGTTATGTGACCATATCACGTAAACATATTACACAAAAAATACATTATACAATATGCAGGATGTAATGTTAAGTTAGGATTTTTACATGAAATAAAGATTCACGTCGTTACCCAGTGAAAAAATGGTTTCTATCTGCACTTGGAGCAGTAAAGATAAGTGGCAGGACGTGATAACACACTTGAAATAAAACTGTGTTCTATTTATTTATTGCCTAATATGCGTGTTGTGTTTATTGAATACAAAGTTGTTAGGGTGACCAATACATACATACTCATAGCATTAACACAAGTGTTCTTACATTTGTTTTCTCAATCAAACTCAAACAAAAAGATAACCATTTTAACAAATGTCAGTTTTTCCTTTACTTTCAGATAATATATCAGAATCAAATCCTTTTCTTGTTGACAGAATTATAATCAATGCAACCATTCATTGAATGCAATTCGTTTTTATTTTTAACATATTTACAATTTATTGTCCACAGTTAACATATTTGGCTTTATGCAAGCTGCTCTTATAAAAGACTTTCTTGTCTTAATCGCTATGAATGATGTAACAACAACAACAAGTGCAAATAATGTAGAAATATGTATTTCATTATTATTTGTAATAAAGTTTTTTTATTGTTTGAGAGTGTAAATGAGAGTGAGTGTGGTCTTTATTCATTCCAGTGAAGTTGAGTGGGAATAAAAACTAGTTGACCTTGAATTAAATAGACAAAATATTATTCTCATTCAGTTGCATTTAATGTTTTTATGACAAGCAGCAACCTAAGAAAGAGACGAGAAAGTGAAGATATGTTTTTCTCCTTCATTTTTTCAGTTCACTTTATCAGTTTTGTTGACCTCATCAATCATTATTGTCAATAAAATTTACGTGTGTAGATACGGATAGCAATATTTTTACTTGGCCTACGATTATGGAATACAAAAACAATTAGAGAAGTAAGATAAGATGAAGGGGAATACCGTTGGCTGTGAAAATGAAAAGCAAAAGATACTTTTGTCAGAAAAGATGATACTTTTTATGCATGACGAAGTTTACTTTTGAAAAGCAAAATATATATGCTTGTATTTTAAATAGGTTTTTTGGGTGTAAAATGAGTAGGTGATGGTCATCAGTAGAGCCTGCAGTTTAAATACAAAAGTCTAAATTAAAAAGGACTGTAAAATTATATTCATTATATCTTTTTATGTGCAATTTGTTTCTGCTCTTTTAGTTTATGGTCATTAGTTACACAAAACCATCCTTTTAAGACACTTTGTTATTATAATAATGTGATAATTTTTACATGTTTACTTAATATTTAGTAACAGTTATGATTAAATGTAAATTGATAATGTACATTAAAAAATTTTATTCGATGTAAGACAGCTTGATGTGAAATAGTTTGGTTGTTAAGGGTAACGTTGTTCAAAAACAAGTACTCGTGTCCTTTTTTAATATTTCTTATTATAAACGACTACTAATAATAAAATATAAACCAATTTCAGCACAGAGAACAAATTCGTACATTCATTCATTTAGTTTAGGTAACCTGTTCATAGTTTGTAAATAGTGTCAAACCATTTCAATATAATTCATAACAAAATTTCTAATTTTTCAATGCAAATGAAACCACAAAATAAAATTTAAACTAAATTAAGTAAAGCTAATGAATTAAAGTTCACGTATAATTATAATGTGACTTGATTTATAGTAAGGCACATAATTTACGATTGAATATTTTATAAAGCCTTAAAATTAACTTTTGGTTTTAATTTCATGTTTTTTCTTAACACTCCGCTCGCTGCATTAGCAGGTTACATAAAACATGCAATATTCTCTTCTATCAACAAACAAAAATTAAATCATTACTAAATTACAAAACTAATGAAAATGTTTTTACAATATAATTTGGTTTTTGGATAAAAATATATCTGTTTACAGCTTTAGACAGGGACAGTAAAATTTTAAAGAAACTACCAACT
The DNA here is from genome assembly GCA_034693345.1 of Entomobrya multifasciata. Classification (NCBI taxonomy): domain Eukaryota; kingdom Metazoa; phylum Arthropoda; class Collembola; order Entomobryomorpha; family Entomobryidae; genus Entomobrya; species Entomobrya multifasciata. The sequence continues at coordinate 2,916 of JAQFXM010008103.1, forward strand.
TTTTCATACAAACTTCATACATGATTTTGGTAAGCCTGCCATAATTTCATTGCAGAATAGTTTTTAAAAAGTTAACAAATGAAACATAAAATAAAGTTTAAACTAATTTATACATCTTATTTCTTTCTTGAAATTCATATCAAATTTTATTGAATCCATCACTTTAACACTTACACATAAGTTTCAATAATATTTGCTTCCAGAACCAAGTATACACTACAAACTCTCATTATCGAATCAATTTTCACAACACAAATTGAGTTAAATTTAACCTTGGTAATTCCAATTATTCCAGCTTTTACACTTTTCTGTGTTCATATGCTTCCGCAAATAGGTCGAGCTGGAAAGAGCTGCTCCACATTCCTGGCACTTATACGGTTTCTCTCCGGTATGACTTCTCAAATGGGCTTCCAGATTACCTGAGTTGGAGAATTTTTGTCCACAGAGATTGCACTCATGTTCTTTGACTCCTTCATGGACCGTTTTAATGTGCTTTTTCAAACGGCATCGTTCAGCAAAGGAGTACCCACAAACTTTACATGTGTAAGGTCGAATATCATTGTGACTTTTCACGTGCTGATCTAAATTGGTTTTGGTACTAAAGCTCTTGTTACACATTAGACAGCTATGTTTTTTAATATCAAGGTGTGATTTTTCATGGCGATCAAGAGCACTTTTTAGATAATATTTTCTATTGCAAAGTTTACAGCGAAATGATGTCTTTCCAGCTTTGCATGAAAACGGTTTCCGTCCCTGTTGCGTTTTCTGATGAGTTCTTAAAGCCGAGTGTGATGCGAAAGAATTGTGACACAAGTCACAGAAGTACGGTTTTTCATTAACATGTGTTCGGTAGTGCCTAAAAAGGTCTTCATTTGTGCTAAACATTTTGTTGCAAAAAAGACACTGCGAGATTTTCCGGTGATATGTGCCATGATTTTGTAAACGGTGACGAGAATTAAACACCTTTTCACAAATTTCACACGTATGTTTTCGAGAAGCCATCGTTATTTTCTCAAACTGAAATTTGATACTTAAAATTTGAAGTAAAATATGTTCACCAAAACTAATGATGTAATTGTTTAAGCCAGCAAACTTTTTTATGGTAGCACCGATTGATTACGTATTAATTTTGTGTCAGTTGTAATATTATTCTACATAAACACTTTTAAAACTAAATTAGGAGACTTTTCGTTTAATTTTAAGAAAATTTAATCATTTGCGATTTCACGAGTTTATTTGAGGTTTTTACATTCTTTGTCTATGAACCAAATTACAAACTAGATCTTATCTTTCTTTTTTCCAGAATGAGTTAGGTTATTATAGTTAATTTGCCGTTGGAAATAAATTCAATAATCTATTTAGCTTTAAGATCATAATTTTCGCCCAAAAGTCTCAAAGCAGAATCAGCTGTTTTTAAAACAATACAGTCTTTCAAGTAAAGCGACTTCAATTTCAGCTTATTCAATAGATTTTGAGGTATAGTACACTTTTCAAAGAGTACATCCGAAAAAGTAAGCTTCAACAGATGTTTTTCACATATTAATACAAAATATGTAGTTCCTAAATTTCCAAATGCAGAAACACTTTCCAACTGAATCCACAATCTTTCTTGCTGTGTTGGAATTGAGTCTTCATGAGATCAGATTTTTTTCAAAATTCACGGTTTAATAACAGCTGACAATGAACACGAAAAATTCAGTGGTACATTTTTTCTTGAAATCGGTATACTTAAGGCAGCAATGATAATACGCAGTTATGCTATATTTTGCAACTTCAAAAACGATAATTGGTTTACCTTATCTATCCAAACTACAAAATTGTATGTAATAAGCCAATGTAAACACATGATTGTACACAAGCCGATAAACATGATATGTAAAAGTAAAGCGTAACATGTATATCTTATATACCTAAGCGAACTGTTGTTAGCTATTTTTCCATCTGTTTATTCCATTCTCCATCCTAGCCATACAAACCATGATATTCTGTGTGCATTGAATATATATTATACATCTGTATTAGTGTGTACGAATAAACTGACACACACCTTTATTACAAGCTTTGTATATAGGTGCCATATGAATAAAGTTACTAGTGAAGTTTTCCCAATGCAGTCTTTAGGTTGTATTGATACACAAACGTGTTAGGATTAACTGAATGAATGCTGAAATATGCATATATAATTGTAAAATTTAGTATTGTTTGTATATTTTTATAACATATGACACATATGAGTGCACACCCAACGCAAATCATATATAAGAAACTCTCATTATACTACTGTTTTTCTTTTGATAAATCCTTTACACTTATTAAATAAATTAATATACGCATAAAGCTTACATAATTCAGTTGACCATACAATACACTATTTTTCAATCGTTTTCCATCGTCATTTAAAAGGTGGTGCTAAATATACCAATTTTTAAAACTATTTCATGCCGTTTTCCAAACTTGAAATATTTCAGATGTTCTACCCGATAAAATTACGATCACCAATTAGTAGTTTGGTATCTTGGAAAAGACTGGACTAGGAAAACAAGCAGTTTTTCAGTATACTAATTCGATTAATCTGTTTTGGGACTTTTATTAATCAAAGGAAAATTAATAAGTATCAGTTAATTACATTTGGATTCGAATGTGAGAATTATGTCTGCAAAGCATGCCATTTGTCTTGTAGTACTTGCTTCTCAGCTGATCCTTTTTCATGCTTCTGTGTAAATTTACGAAGACATTTTACTTTTAAGCTCTAAACCAAAATAAGTTGCCAAACTCAAACATTATTTGATTTCACTTAAAACTTTATCTTTAATATTTTAGGACATCAGAGTATTTCCTGCCAATTAGCGGTTCTTAACGGATTTGTCCAATAATGAAGTAAATTCAGTTCCATAAAATTTGTCAAAAATTCAGAACAAACCTCAATTCATTTTAAAATGCAAAACTGTTTATTTTGTGATAAAACCTGCAGCACTACCCAAGAACTTTTTGCCCACTACCGAGCACATTCAAATGAGAAGTCACACGTTTGCGATTTCTGTAGAAATTCCTTTAAAGAAACGTCCAATTTATACAAACACATTAATACACATATAGGTGAAAAACTGTTCTCGTGAAAAATTTGCCAAAAGGATTTTCGAGGGCTAGGGAACGGTGATCTCAAAATTCATTTACTATATCACAGTGATTAGAAAACACATCGATGCAGATTTTGTGACCAATCTTTCAGATTAAATCAACATTTAGAAAACCACATGAATACTTCCCAAAAAAAACACCATTCCAGTGCTGCTTATGCGACAAGTATTTGGTATCATCTGGTGCACTTTAAGGTCATTTTCAAGCACATACTGAAGAGAAGCTTTACCGCTGCAAACTGTGCAACAAAGCATTTTATCGACGAGTCAAATTAAAAAGGCATGACAATTTTCAAAATGACAATACACGTTATGTTGGTCAAACGTGTCATAAAAAGTGTTCGGCAAAAGATGATTTAGTTGGACACATGGCAGTTCACAAAGCTAATGTAATGTCTCATAGGTGCAATGTCTGCGAAAATTATTTTCTCTGCTGACTTTTTTGCGTGCTCACGCTAAACCTGTTCATCTTCAAATCCCGAACTACAAATGCGAGTTGTGTAGCAAGTGTTGTACCACTAGTGGGGACTTGATACAACATGGGAGAATTCATACTGGTGGAAAACCGTTTAAATGTCAAAAATGCTGAAGTGTTTTTTCACATGCAGGTTACTGCATGTGTCATACCCGAGATGTGAAAACTAACAAAAGATGTATCTGGAATTGAAGTTGACCTGTTGGAAAACTTAACCTCCCAAAATAACTAATAAGTACCTAATTAGCATATAATGTTAGATTTTCAGTAAGCTTGCTAATTAAGTTTTGGTTGTTTTTGAGATATGTTTATAACTGTGGTATTTGAAAAGTCTTTGTGATGTTTTAAATTTTCAGAACCAATTTTTATATTCTGAAATAGTACCGATATTACCCTATTATCGATTTTTTCAATAACATTTCAAAGCGAATTGTTTGTAGTCACAAATCAGAGAGATATTTAGTAAACAATAAATGTACTTTTGTTTTATTGAAGCCTAAGATTTGTGGACATTTTGTTACTAAAAATGCATTTTTTATTGTATTGCATTGCTTTTGAAACTCACAACATTTACTTTACTTCGTTACATTACCAGAGCTTTATCCTAACAGTGTCAAAAAACACAAAACGGTTTTATGATTAAATCAGTGGCATAAACTTATAGATTTTTAGACTCATTTGATCTATAAGTTGCCAAAGTTGGGAAAGTGTTGAAAGGCTATTATGTTTGGCTTCCTTAAGGTCGGCGGAATTTTGCCTTTCCCTAAGAATTGTTTTTGACCACTTCACTTCATTAATCTTAATAAAAATATATCAAATCAGAAATTCGAAAGTAACATTGTAGTATTATTATGAATTTCAATATAAGAACCCATTTAACTTATGCTTTATAGGGTTTGCCGTTTTATTTTTACGTAAATGAATACTTTGGAAGCTTGTCATAGATTTAAAAGATGCACACTATCTTAGAGGACTTCAACGACTGAATTTTTATCCATGAATGGCAGATCATTGTAATTTATATGGTTGAACTTGAAACGAAATGAAATGAAATGAAACGGGTATCCTGCAATCATTTTATAATTGTTGCACATAAGTAATTTGTCTAATATAAACTACATATATATGCATTGATACACAAAGTCGTTTGTTTTTGTAAAGTTCTATAACGATGTATTGTGGTTTACACAATGCGTTCTACCTATAAATATTGTATTGATTCTAAACCGATAATGAGTATTTTATGTAGTAATGCCGCCAAATAGCACCGTATCGGTTAGTCGTAAAATAGCGGAGTGATAACATAACTGCGTCTATAAATATTTGTAATAAATATGCATTTAACAGCATCCCATTTCCTATACAAATCAGATAAACTTCAAGCAACGCTTCATTGCTAAAAATCTTGCTCAATTGTGTTTCATATAATTACAGAAATCAAAATACAACATACCTGTTTTGCAAGCAAATCAACCACAAGGATCATTCGAAGTAATCATGTATATTCTTTTCTTGCTTCTAATAGCAGCATCGTTGCAAGGTTAGAAAATAACTGACTCTATATTTTATTTTATAAGAATTTAAATTTGGTTAAATTGACCAAAATATAAAATACTAATTATTTAATACCTGTTCACTTTACAGTGTCTAATGTAGCAGCTTACGGCTTCCGTTGTCCTGCTGGGTGGAAGCAAGAATGCGTGCCACAGATTTACCAGGAAACTGATGACATTCCCGTAACCGAAAGCGAAACTTGGTCATATAGAAGACGCCCGCAGTGCCCACCTTGTTATTTTTGGAATGTACATTATCAATATTGTGAACATTATCCAAACTGTTGGACAAATGGCTAATTATCCTGTATTTCTAATCAAGGCAGTTAAATTTCTAGCAAGTTATATATTCACGTTTACATTACACAACAAGAGTTACTATGAGTGCAATACTTGTTCATGATTATAAGAGATATATAAACTAACAATAATCTACACACATGACATCAATCCAGACCCAGAATATGCTAACTTGTTAAAAGGCTAATGATGGGATATTTCAAAATGGGATAATATATTACACAACGTTGGTAACAATTGCAGTGACTGAATTTCATTCGTCAAGAATTTACTATTATGTAATAAAATGAGAATTAAACTGCCCCTGTTTGGCATTTGTTGTCGGTTTATTTAGCATGCCAAATATGTCAGCTACGTATAACTTATAATGATAATCAGTCAAAAGAAAGATTGTTTTCAAATATGGAGCATAAGTTTAAAATAAGCTTATTTTAAGCATAAATAAATCTAGTAGGATACCGTTCGTATTTTCAGAAGGCTTAAACGCCCTGTTTTCAGTTGTTTTTAATGAAGTGTCACAGTGTGTTTCATAAAAGGCGGAGTTAAGATGTGGTCCAAAATACCTGACGTTAAGAGTTGTCAATGTTCTATCTTCTTGTGTGTCATAATGTTGTGTATTTCTGTAGTGTCAATTATGACAAGCAGGTATATTCATGGTTCAGTTGAGCTCATAATAAGATAATATGTAATAATGGTGGTTGTCTAAAGACCATTTACCTTTTCCTTGCACTTATTCGGGAAAGTTTAAAAAACAGCATACATTTTGCAGCTTTCGAGCAAAGCTGCATTGTAAAATATACTTGAGGTCCATTGTAAAAGTTAGTTATTTAAAGATTAAGTTGACCACTTCTTTCATTTCCATCACACATTTTTGATTTAAGCTTTGTAAAATGTACACAAATTGCTTGAAAACATATAAAAATTTAATGGATAAAATTTATAGTACTATGACAGAGTATTTCGCATTCAATGAAATTATTATTGGCGGTATCCTGTAGTATACAAACTTTATTTATGTTATATTCAACCAAAGTTTTATCCATTAGAAAATTGTGAAGCACATTTTTGACGAGTGCCGGGCAAGTCATAATACGACTTTATCTTTAAGACGTAAAAACTTACCTCTGGAATTTTTCCGTATTTGCTTAGAAGGTCCTCTCTTTATCAACAATTATATAGTGAACAAACAATAGTCGTAAAATATTTAGCACAATGATACTACAATTGCTTCTATTAGTAATTGTGTGATGAAAACATATATTCATTGGCTTCCTATTTCGTTGACAAATTTTATTAACTACAAGAAACATACTTCGTTACCAGTCAGTCTTGCTCAATCTTGGTTCATTGGATCCCCAAAATCAAAGCATCTTAAACTTGTTTTGCGATAAAAGCAACCGCAACAGGCATTTGAAGTAATCATGTATATTTTGGTATTGCTTCTTATAGTAGCGTCTTTACAAGGTTATATCCAAATTCCCTCCATATTTCATTTCAAAAGAATTGAAACTGATTTAAGTTGAACTAAATATAAAGATTTGTTTATTAAATGTCTGTTAATTTTACAGATTCTAATGTAACCGCTTACGGGTTTCAATGTCCTGCTGGTTCTAAGCCAGAATGCGTACCACAGATTTACCAGGAACCAGATTACAGTCCCGTTGCGTGGTCATTCAGAAGAAAAGACTGCTGTCCTAAATGTTGCTGCCCGCCTGGTTATTTCTGGAATGGAAGGCTTAGTGCATGTGAACCTTATGATGGAGGCTATTGGTGACTATTGAAGTGACATCATTTGAATCAAGCTAGAACTTAATAGTAATAAATCCCGTAATAAATTGGCGCTTTAAAAAATTGTATCGAGTTATTTTAAATGCTGACTTTTTGAGTTATGAATCATAGTTACAAACATGAAGAAGTAAAACTTCTTCCTATTTTATTCATTTATACAACGTCACTTTACTAAATGGAACCTGTTAATACAGCTATAGAATAACCATTGAAACAGCGTAGATAAAAATCAAAACATTGCATTAGTCTTATACACGTTTCACATCACATTCAGCATTTACTCTATTCAATGAAGAATCAGCATGATATGATAAGCTTTTCTAAAAACAAACAAGTAAGACACCAAAATACTAATTACACTACGAGAAAAACAATCCCAAAAACATTTCTAGTTAAACAAATATTAAAGTAAGTAGACAAAGGCTTTAATATCAGCATTACATAGAAAAAAAAGTTATACTTTTACTACAAACCAGGGAAAAATTGAAAGGTATATTTCTATATCAGGTTTCTGTAATTGCTACATATATTAATATAATAGTATGGTGCAAAACAATATAATTAACCAAATTCATATTTCAATGCTTAACATGAACAAAATATTTATATGTACTTCAGAGTATTCAACAATGATAATCAAGGTTCCCGATACTATTAATATTTTTTGTAAAAACTGATTAATTTATTTAGGTTATTCGACAAGTTATTGAAACAAAAAAATTGAAAGTTGTCATCAATAATTGATAAAATGCAACACATTTTTCAGACAATTTATTTTGGCAAATAGTGAAGGTTTTGGTTTTAGTATGAAAGGTGAGAATTATTTGTCAAGAATGCAGCTACAGATTCAAAATACGTTTATTTTAAGTTAAACCACAAC
>JAQFXM010008104.1:0-11048 GCA_034693345.1 Entomobrya multifasciata
TCATTACATGTTCAGGGGCCAAAAGTGGAAGCCTTTCACTATATGGCTTTATTTCAATATTTGATGCAGTTGTTTGGATTAATTTACTCATTGTAATTTGTTTGACCATTGTCATTATTAAAATATTGGCACGCATAAAACAAGACCATAAAAATTTTCAGCAAACGGATATGTTCATGTTTCCTTTTAGAATTTTGTTGGAACAGGGCTCAAATTTGGTTAACTTTTGCGAACAAGGTAATCAAGATACACAGATAACGCCAGTACTTAGTACATTTGTACCATTATGGCTTCTTTTAGGGATTGTTTTGAGCTCAGCGTACAGAAGTGAAAATATTGCTAATTTATATGCACCTGTTCCATATAAACTTTTGAAAACTTGGAATCAACTTATTGAAAATAACGTAACTATTTATTCTCCTAACATGTATGATACTACGACATATGGATTTGACGAAAACGATCCAGAAACAGAAAAGTTTGCTAAAGTTGTACATGATTTGGATGGTGACGACAAATTAGTGAAAATCTTGAAGAAACATTACTATCCTGAAATATACAAGAGGATAAGAGAGGTTGAGGATTACAGAGTTGTAGATGCGAAAAGCCAAGAAATCTACGAGCAACTAGAAAAATTAATCTGGTTCCCAGACCATTCAAAACAAGCTAGTGTAGCCACTAAAAATAGAATAGATTACTTCTTACAACGAATTTCGAAATGTAACAACACAGCGTTAGCTTTGTATAAAAATGACTTAGCGCTTATAAAAAATGAATTTATTTTGAGGTTGTGGGAAACTTTTCAAGGTAATAAATGGAAGCAAGTGAGCATAAGTAGCGATAATTTATTTCAGGAAACAATGGGGTTTGGTGTCAGTCAAGTACTATTACCTGCTAGCATGGTATCTAAAATATTGAGAGTTTTGAATGAGGCAGGTATTGCTAAAAAGTTTGTTCAGTGGAGAGAGTTTGTATTGACATATACAAGTTTTGGAAAAGTTAAGATTTTAAAGTTACGGGAAAGGGTTAAAGGAATTTCTTTGAATGATAATATTATCGTGGTTTTTGAGATTCTTGGAGCAGCTGTTGCATTTTGTTTAATTGGTTTTATAGGTGAGATACTCTGGAGCCAACATTATAAAATTTACAAATGTATTCTGTGTTTTGCTAAAGCGTTCGTAGATATCACCTTTGATTGGGCAGCAAAACTATTTATTATATTTAGGTGGTCAAAAGTCCAATTCGCAAAATATAAAAGCGTCCCAATAAAACGAAACACATCTTAAATGAGGAATCCAAATGTCAGTTTAATTCTATGAGACATTTTGTTGGAGACTGCTGTTCTGTGGGTCACTTCGTACAAATTTTAGCTATTGTTTAGATGTGGTAAACCAAGAAACATGCGTTATTGAAATGTATAATTTACTAAAATTGTAATCGCAATAAATTTTGCCTTTGTCTTTTTCATAAGATATGAGTTTGTATGTATGAGCAACGTATCTACTTGAAATTCATTTTGCTTAGTATAGCCAATGTTTGAAATGAAAGGGGAATTAATTTATAAAAGTAGTTATTTCCTGTTACAGCAGAATAAACCTTAGCTTTATGACCATATGAAAACTTTCTAAAATTTATGGTCAAAATACTCAAATATTAGATACATAATATGTGAACATTGATAAGCACACCCACAAATATACTCTAAATATATTATCGAATAGAGACAATTTGTTGGTAACACTCATCATAAATCCTAAAACAGTGTAAGCTACATTTCCAAACCAAGCACCTAAAGTGAGGGACAATTTTAAACACAACGAATGTAAAATCAAGGTTTGTATTAAGTTGATAAGTCGTCTTATAATATGTAAAGTCATCTTAAAAATTATAATTTATTACATAACTTAACTGGTAAATTAATTGTATACCAAGGCTTACATAAAATCTCTAAATTACACAAATTTTGATTCTTGCTTCGCAAAAACACTTTATGAAGTATTAATGAATTAATATAATAAACAATAGTGGAAGAACAAGAAAAAAAAGTGGAGTACCTGGGAGTACCTCCTATATTAAATTATATCAATAATATACCTCATATTTTTAATGTAAAATCCGTTACATACATTTGTGGCGGTAAGCTTCTTGGTAAAACAACACAATATATTTTGAAGTTTTGTTTAAAAATACAAATACATGTTTCAAAAAATTTTGTGCAATGCGATTTAGGCAACGTTGTGTAGAAAATGAAAAAAATAACAAGGAAATCTGATTCCTTCTAATGTAAATACTACAGTGGAAACACAAATATAAAGAACCTCGTAATCGTTTGATATAGTTTTTCATCAGATATTTTGCGATTGTAACAAAATGCTACCGATTTTTTCAAAACCAAAGCTCCAGTAGATCGGAAGCTAATCTCAAGTTTTAAAAAATCTTTGTTTGCACGCATTGGTTTGTTAAAATTTCTCTGTTCTGAAATAGAGTTGTGAAAAATACAATATTAAGAAATTTCATAATTTATAAAATGCATCTGGTAAAATCAAAGTTTTAGGTATGTGAAACAATACAATTCAATGCTGTCATATTATATCATGTTTTTGTCACGACTTTTTAAAATCATAACGCCAAGTAAAATGTTTGAAATAGCTTAGAAATGCAGAATAATGCACTGGGAAAGTCTAAAACATGAACAAGAAAACCCATATTAGAAATTTTATAAGACTAATACCGAAACTTACATGCAGATATATCTTATAGATCTTACTGGACACTGCAAACACGATGGCACAATAGTTCAGCCAAAACTGAAACTGTGGCAAAACCAATTATAATTTCTGCAAGTACCCAAATAACTCCTAAAACCTTTAAAGATATTGCTCTAGGCTTTGGCGTCGTGTTTTCATTGTCGGGATACTTTTTAGAATGAAAGTAGTAGTTTCGCCAACGTTCCCGTTCCACAGGAAAACTTACCTGATCCATTTTTACACCCTTATCTCGTAACTTTGTTTCTACATCGTACAAGTTAACCATTCCGTTGATGTCGTCATGAAAGTTGTCCCATCTTGTGTACAGACCACTTTCAAATATTTGACTTAGGCCCTGTTTAAATATAGGATAAAACGCATTTCGTGTTACAGTCCAAGGCATGCAAGTCATAAAATTTCGAGCCTGTACTATAGGTGAGCTCCATATTGATTTTGGCGTGTAAAGTTCCAAAATTTGTTTCTGCATTTTAACATGTTTTAGCAAATCAAGTTCAGCAAACGTTTCTGGTAGAGGATTGCTTTTATAATAGTTTATCTCTGAAGATCCGTTCGGCAATAAGTTTAAATTGTGATAAAGAAATAAGGCTACCGAAAATTTTCTCATGCCGAAGAGCCAGTCTTTTTTGTATTTTGCCGATTTCAACAACTTTGGATAGTACGCTGGATAAATTGTAGTTTTGATAACTTCTTCTATATGTATCTTTAGTATCGAAATCCAGCCACCCGTGTCTCCAATAAAAGTAAAAATATCTAAATTCTCAGAAACGTCAGCCAAATCTTCTAAAGACTTTGGAAACCATTGTTGATTCACTTGGGTTAAATATGAAAACATTTTGCCCTTGTAAAATTGGCTTAAAACAAACACAGCAAAATACCAAATTAGCCAACAAAGCCAATAAGCATATTTTTGGTAAAACGGAAAAATCTCATTTTTTGTGTTTAAGTTTCTGGGGGACAAACCACTTTGTTCTAGCATTGATCCTAGTAATCTAGTTGGAATTATCATAGCAGCTTGCTTAAAATTCCATTTATTAGTTACTGCAGTTCCGGTTTCCAAAATGGCTAGCATTAACACAAATGATATGCCTAATAATATCCAAATTAAGTAGGCGAAGGGATTGCTTATAGCGGCGTCTGTTTGTGAGTTGCTGCCGTTTCTCTTGTCCTGCACCATTAAGAATCCCCATTCTTCGAAAACAAGACCCAACTCTACAATCACACGATTACCCGGTTTCACTTCAGTGTTATAGTAATTCATTGATAACCGTTTTCGCCTTTTAACTTCAGCATTGCTTCTATAGAAGCTACCGGTTAAACTAAAGTTGAGTTTACTCCTAAGAGCATGAAATATGCAAGCTTCTACTGTCGGAGCTGTAAATTCGCGACTATATATTAGTAGTTGGTCACAAGACTGAAATTTTCCAAACTTTTCGTCCCAATTAAGATCTGTAGTTATATCCATCAGACCGTAGTTTATTTCAAATGGTCTGTTCGAATTGCACAAGTAGCATATCTTTACAAGGTTTTCAAAGTTTGAAATTAAAAAGAAGAGGTAGGATTTGTAGAAGGAATCGAGGAACATTTCTGAAAGATGGTTAAGCTTTTTCATATCTTGTTGCAGAATGATCACGTGATCAGGATTGTCGTTCCAAGTTTGTGTCCTTAAGACGTCCTTGTCGGGGAAAAGCTGTTTACCTTCAATTGCAATGTAAATATGAGCAAAGCAAAACGCTTTTCTCGTCACTCTAAATGAGTTCGGAGAGCTATAATGGAAAACATTGTTTGAAAATCGATTTTGTTGAAATTGCTTATGTAAAGAGAACGTTGCAATGGAAACCGGGAATGGGTCGGTATAATAGAGTCGACTCGTTGTTAGTGCATAGGGTCATTAGACGATTTTTACTTGTAGAATTTTATTAGTCGACCTAAAAATTATTGTCGAAATTATAGTCACGAAATTGGCTTAGTAGATTTTTTTTAGAAGAAATGGATTTAGTCGACATTGGTTTTTGAAGAAACAAAGTAGTCGAATTTAGTCGGAATTAGTTGAATTTTATTTCACTGTTTCTTCGTCATTGGAAATACAAATTTCATAATAACGCCATAAACGTATCTTAATTATTCGTCTATAATATTAACATTTAAGCATGTCAAATATAAAAAACATTAAAAAATTAACCTTTCGTAAACCTTTGCTTCTGGTTTCAACTAGTGTCGGAGTATTATTGTTATCGTTTTTACGAGTTCGAATCCGATTTAGATTAGCTGTTTCGAAACTACTAGCTACGTCGTCGTTATTATCTGATGTACAGATTGTTGTTCATGTTTGAGTGATGGGTAATAATAAATATGAGTCATGTTCATTATCAGCTTCTCTCTCTTTTTCGTCGTGTATCTCTGTTCTGCCTATTGTACCTTTCCTATTTTATTTATTTGGTGGCAAGAGTGATTTCGCCTTTGCTGTGAAAATGAACTGTTTGGAAAGATTTTTTCCTAGCATCGCCAGAACATTTTATGAATGACAACTTAAAATGTCTATCGATGCTAAAAATTCAATGGTAAACTTGAGGAATCCTTTATGGAAATTAATTATTATAGGAACTTCGAAATTTATAGTGGCTGGGATACATAAAATGTTTATTCGTAATTTTGTGACAAGATTATTTGTAACTTGCATATTTCTTCATGGTCGACTAAAAAAGTTCAACAAACTACATTGTCGACTATTAAAATTTCGACTAAAAAAATTCCGCTATGCAGCAGTCGTTTATGTAAAGTTCGACAATAAAAAAACGTTCGACTAAAAAAATTCGTCCCCATATATTCAACTAAGAGATAGATATACTAAGACCAAGTCGACTCTATTATTGCGTCCCACCGGGAATATACTAATTAAATTCGATTTTAAAGCGGCATTTATTTTAAAGAGACGTTGTATCTTGTTGAGTTGATTTTCTATGGGTAAATCCATACCATTCTGTGTGTTTGTTGGAATGTATATTTTAAAGTGACAATGATCGAAATGCTGGTGAAACAAATGAATAAAATTTTCGTTGGCAAGGCTTTCGCCAAAAGTTTGAAAGTATTCAACACTTTCCCCATTAGGATTTGTTTTACATGGATTTTGAAAATGAAATAAAAACAATGCCTGAAAAATAGTCACTTGAAAATTATGTAATAATTTATAGAGTTGGAAACGTAATAACTGGTGTAACCACATTTTTGGAACGAACCTTTCGGTTTGAAAACAATATCAATACAATACAGCTTAACCTTGCTAGTAAAGTTTAAGCGGGTTGTATTTTTTCTACTGACTAATAAGAAGTAAATAACTATTTACTAAAGTAAACTATTCAAATTGAACACTTGACTATGACAAGGTTCAATAATGGTTTGAAAACTTGGTTGACATAATTGTGAACACCCTATTTGAACAACACTTCAAGTCGTGTATTTCGTTTATGTTCAGTTTAGTTGAAACCAACTACAAATTTCAATTCAAATCATTGTCGTTGAGGTAGAAGTTGGAACATTGCGTATTACACTTGTGGTAGTGGATGAATATTGCACCAGTTTTTATCATATTTGCGAAGTTTTAACAAATCATATATGATGACAAAAAGGTTTTAAAAAATCTTCAATGTCAAACCTTAGTACGCTGGGAATATTTTACCACCATGTACTGAACAAATAAATAAGATAAAAGCTCTTGGAGTTTATTGTAATATTTTGAATCTAAACAGTATTTTGAGTTTCAAGGTTATCTTGAAATTTAGTATTTGGAAAACGTTAACCATTCTTATATTAGTTTTTAATATTTACTTCATTAAATGCATTGAATAAAATCATTCAAATAATTGAGGGTGAACACGCAACTAATAGATGTTATTATATAATAACATAAAACAATGCCGGATATGTTTTGGACTAAAAGTAATCATAAAATAGTAACATTTTCTAGCAAAGTTAAAGTTTAAAGAACAAACCCGCATCTTTATTGGTATACCACTCAATTGTGTTGTACACCTTACATATACATATATCACACTGGCACCGTTGCAACAAAGTCCTTATAGGAGACTCAGCTTAATAACCAATCAAAATTTTAACCATTGAATTTTATGACACATAATGATAACACATGTTTGTTCGAAAAAATCCTTAAGAAAATAAACTATTTATTCGAATTGAGACATGGTTTTTAATAAGGCGGATATAGAATTTTTAATTTAAAAAGCAAACAATTTGAAATTTTATTGTTTTCAATTTAGCTTTTACATATTTTAAAATTCATATTGAACAAAATACAACATTACAACATCAGCAAAAAAATGAATGAGATTTTTATCATCTAATTCGTGTTTTGTAACTTTTTATTTGCTCTAACAAAATACACTACTTCAAGTACAACGGAAATCAAACAAACACCAATTGACAAGCCCCACCAGAAAACCACTCTCGCCAATTTGTTTTTTAACTCAGCTTTTCTTTCTGTATTATCAGTTTTCAAATATGTTCTAGATTTTATCCTGTTTCTGTCTTGAACACGATTAGAATGCCATAAACCAATAGTTTCCCTCGTCATTAAATCAAATATTCCAGACTCCAAAATTCTTTGAAAATTCTTTGCAAGCCTATCATTATTTGGCGGAAGAAAGGCCCAGTAAAACGGTCCTCCGTAATCTAACTCTGTTCCTAAATGGCACATTGCTCCATTTTGGACTGACCTTTCACCAGAATTCCGCCAAGATTCAATTTGAGTCGCCAAACCCGTTGCTACAAACCAGTTATCGATGCATGCGATTTTCCGGCTGTAGTTTTTAACAAGATATTTGGCCATTTCATCGCGACTGGCCGACTTCTTACCCCCGAAAACGTAAACCGCTCTTTCATGAAGGCTTTTGGAGATCAAATCACTTGCACTTGACCAGTTTCCAGTCTCATTTGAAGTCATGTCAGAAAGAAATTCTAATCTTTGCGTAGTTTCATTTTCATCTCGTGTAAGTATAGAATAATTGGCTTTGTTCAACTCTGAAAAGCTTTTGAAAGAAATTTCTTCAGGAGGACTTATGAGTAAACTTGACATTATACCACTATACAAATCCATTAATATCCGAATCAAAAGAAGGAACAGTATAAATGCATATCGCTTTTTCACGAGTTTGCCGCTTAAACCAAAACCAAGCACACCTGATAGTATTACCATAGTATGTTGTCCATAGTTTCTGCTCCCCAAAGCTAATTCCATCGCAAGCATAGCTCCTATGAGAACAATCCAAGTTGTCGAATCAAATGCACTGATAAGAACATTTATTGACAAAATTGGTTCCTTTTTCCAATGGACGGTATCGCAATATACGAAATTCCAGTACAAAATTTCTGTCATGGCAAAAATTGGTTTTTCAACTGACCACTGATATCGTTCCCATTGATAAAGTGGGTTATAGACTTGGTAGAAAAAGAGCCCAAATCTTGTTAAAATAGTTGTTATGTCATCTTGAAATGAAATTTTTGCACTGTTATTTGTAAATTTTTCTATGACTTTTGGATTACGCCAGTAAAATTTTACCACATTTGTTACATTACTTTTTTCAGCCAGCAATTTTGATATAAAAAACATTGGAATATTTGCAACGTCCTTAAAATCATCGAAAGGCAAGTGGATATTTTTTAACTGTGCGTACTTGGATTGCTGTTGTGGTGCAATAATATCTTGCACAATATAAATTGTTTTAATTGGATGCTTACAGGTGACAAAGAAATCCGAATCGATAATTAAAAAAGTACATACAACCAAAGCTGTTTGCCTCATTGTATATATTTTAACGTGCATAACATAAATAGTATGTTTAATGCAATGTGTAATCGTAATGTTATATTGCAGTTCCAAATTTACGTGGTTTCTAAAAGAAATGACTAATTGTGAATGGCTTGATGTCGACTTTAATGTAAATTTATTTCACGAGTTTTTTTTGTAAGTTTGAATTAATTTTGAAATACTGTTACCTTTTGTACTTCAAAACAAAGTGGGAATAACAATAGTTAAATGACTTGTGCTGATTCGTTGTCCTAACGGTACAGAGAGTTTTTGTGGAAAAATCTAAAAACTTATTGCTTCTTGAACCACTAATTTAATAATCTGTTACACTTTTGTATGATCAAAGTAATGTTTTCAATCTTCTGAATTACCTTTGATATTTTAAGTTCTCGGAGGAAAATTTATTGATTTGGATGGTAACACTTCAATGGAATTTGCTATTTTATTTTCAATTACCTTAAAAAATAATTTTTAACCGAAAGGTCAAAGGAAATAACATAATTTCTCATGGCTATCACAAATCACTTAAATCTACTTTCAAGCTCATTGAAGGAGTTCATAATGACACGCCTTGTGAATTCCTAATAACCACTTACATATATAATAACCCAAAACCGGTCTCTCAACCGAGGGATGCAGGCTGGGCACAACGGAGAGAAATAACTCTACACAGGTGGGAACCCAACAACAGGTCCCCTCCCAACCTATACCACTCATGTCTCTCAGGTTTTCCAGTCCACTTCGGAAACCCTCGGGTAAAACCGATGAGAGACTTGGCGACTTTGACCATCTTCCATCAACAACTTACATATATATATTTGGATTCAAAATTATTTTTGAAAGCTTTTAAATTCATAGCGAATTATTGTCTAAAATTTATTTGAAAGATAGCAGAGGTAAAAATTTGGTTACCGTTAAAAAATTGGTAAACTGGTAAGATAATTTGATAGGTACCTCAAATTTAATTCGGTTATTGCAAAACGACAAACGATTGCAAACCAAAATTATGCAACTCTATAATTTAAACCAGTAGTGAAAGTTTAATAATCTAAAATCACATAATATAAGATTATTAACTTCGTAAATAACGTCGTAACGTCGTAAATAAACTTTAAACTACTAATGCATACTTTTAGAAGCGTTTTTACGCTGAATTGTATTTAAAAATTTATATTTCTATGTAAGACAAACATAACTTCCACAAAAGTCAGAAATTACTGAAAAACCAGCGATCAGATTACTTAAGAAATCTGTTATTTGCTTGATATTATTTTTTTGTGCCTTTATGGCTATACAATGGATGACTTACAGAACTGAGGGGCACTGAAACAAAATGGTAGATAAGGAGCCAAAGCCAATATCTAATTCTTATCACAATGCCTCAGCCGTAAATTTATGGAGTTTCGCAGGTTTAACTGCTGATCATATGAGTTCTTGGGAACACGTATGTTTACAATGCGTGACACGATTTGACAAAATTTGTTCATATATTTGTGTATGTGTATCAGACCTACTACACTTGGCTTTAGTGTCTACATTGAGTGACCGACCGACTAGACTGTTCCAAGAGATATACAAGAAGCTTTCTCTAGTAACCATGCCACAACATACTAAAATATCGTCGCTACATATATTTTCTAAAAACACAAATAATTATTTGGCATGCCACACAAACTATAATATTTTCTAAGATTTGCAAATTTGTACAAAAAGTTTAATATTCGTAATGATCAGTCCAGTGTAAAAAAAGTTTGATCGATAGTACATTTCTCTTTTATTTAGTCCCATAAGAGTAATACTTGTAAAGAATCCGTGAGATACGCATAGTAAAACAATTAAATACAATTCATCTCAAATCAATATTATAACAACTACGGCGAATAAATACAAAGAACAGTTTGTTTTTGTTCGGCTTATAAGGCAACACACTTAATAAGGACTAGTAAATAAAAATTATTATCAGTACAAAAAGACATGCAGAAGTTTAGATAATCTTAGCAGAATATTTTTATATTAATATGCAAATTTTCCACCACGATCACTGCAACACAAACCCCAACACATAAGGCCCACAAGAAAAAAACTTTTGCCAATTTATTATTAACCGTAGACCCCCTTTCAACATCTCCACGAACTTCAGTTTGGACAGACGTTCTAGATTTTACCCTGTTCCTATCTTGAACACGAGCTGAGTGACTAAGCCCAATGCTTTCCCTCATCATTAAATCAAATATTCCCGATTCCAGAATTCTTTGAAAACTCTTAGCAATCGCTTCATTGTTTGGAGGAAGAAATGCCCAATAATATGGTCCCCCATCGTTGTGCTCTGTACCTACATTACAAAGTGCCCCATTTTGCAGTGACTTGTCCCCAGCTTCTCGTCGGGATTCAATATGGCTTACAAAATGCATTACAGAATACCAGTTGTCAACGTAAGCAATTTTACGGTGAAAATCTGTCAC
>JAQFXM010008105.1:0-11048 GCA_034693345.1 Entomobrya multifasciata
TCTGGTATCCTTTTAAACGATGAAGTGGAAGCTTTAGTTGTTGGTTTATTTGCTACTAATGTTAGTATACTTTTTGGTGGAGTAGTTTGGCCTCCAGAAGCAATGTCAAGATTTTGGCAAAACTTTGGTAGTATTTTACCTACTTATTTGCCTACTCAGGCAATGCGATCTGTGATTTTAAGAGGCGTGGGGATAGAACATATTACCGTTTGGCCAGGAATAGTGGCATTGGTTGTGTGGATTTTTGTGTTTCTTTCGTTGAGTCGTGTATTTTATAATAAACGTAATTAGACGTATATTTGTTTAGATTTTGAATTATAGAATGGTTCGAAAAAAACTTGTTTTACAGAATAAAGTAATATTTGTTGTGTTTGTTTGTGTGAGGATGCATCGATAATTAATGTGATAATGTCAAATCAATTTTTGGAAATTAATTGTTGGTACATGAACTAATAATGTCGATTTCAGTATGTTCATATTAATTAGCAACATATTTTTCTTTGTAATTTTATTGCTCTAAATCATTCAATTATATTTAGGGATATCATTTTTATGTGCATTAAAACAAAATGTTTATCATATCAACGGAACTGATACAATGCGGTGGTGTAAAATAATAAAGAAATGATGACGTATTTAAATGGGTGAACTAATTGGTTAAAATATGTACTCCGTTCGCAATTTCATGAGTTGACTCTCTCGTATGCAATTGTGAGTGGTTTTACTTGATTGATGAATTCCTACACAGTATTTATAGTCAGGTTGGAGTTAGTTCCCTTGGCCAGTTTTCCTGCACCCACGCGAACGTTGGATAAAGTGAAAGGAAATGACGTCATTTGGCACAGTCAAGTATCCTGACTCGGGTAATATTTTCGCATTTTGTGGAAAATAACGTGAATATTTATAAAAAGTTTGTTTCAATTCACAGTGTTCATGATCTATATTTTTGTTACTGGGAAATAATTTTTCCATGAATAACTTGTTTTGTAAAAGATCAACGATGATACAATTCATTTGATTTAATTGAGAATGAATTATTAAGTAGGTGAATCTATTCATCGTAGTTATGCATTTAGTTTGTTTGTCTGTCCGTCTTTTTGTTTGTCCGTTTGTCTGTGCGCGCTCTAACTTCGACATCCTTCAACCGATTCTTTTTCAAACTTGTCACACAGACTCCTCAGGTCAAGAACTCAATCGCTAGAAGTTTTCAGCTTCCGGTGTCAAACCCCCTGAGGGCAGGAGGGGGTCAAAGGTGCCATTTTGGCTCATGCGAATACTTTTTATTGCCTGTTTCGATAGAAGCTTCAAAGTTTACCATTTTTTGTTGGGGCATCACGGGTCAAATCTGACCAACGGGGTCACAAAAGGTCAAAAACTACGTGTCATCGCTACTTTACCTGAAACGTCATGTATTCATTCAGATTTTTCTACGTTTTTTCTTCATGTCTTGACATGACTTGTTTAATGCAAAAGTAAACTTGGAGGACATATATATAAATCATGTAAGTACTATTTAAATCTTGCTACTTGCTACTCACGTCATAATATTATTTATACGCATGTAGCGTAGATTGTTTCACATACTGCTTAGAACTATTGAAAAACCAGTTAGGTATTGTGAGCTTTTAAAAAGAATTTCACAGAATTATAATTTCAGGTAAACGCTAAACACTACACTTGGACTTACTCCATGAAATTAAGCTGGGAAAACATCAAAATTGGGATCTATTCAAATATCACACAACATTTTTAATACAGTGTATGCATCTTTATCATAATGTTAAATAGCATTTAGTATTAAAGTAATTAGGACAGCATTATAAGCAAAAATATTTAAAGAAATTTAGTAGCAACCTAAAGCTCGTCTGAACATGTTCAATAGTCACAAATTTTGGGATATATATTTTTAAACCCAAAATGCAGAGCCGTGGCAGCAATGTAAGTAGTGAAGATAGTTTGAGGGATTTGGACTATGCAGTTTACATTACAAATTTATATGTGAGTTATAAAAATGGAACGGAAGTTGTGAAAAATTTGTCTATGAAAGTGAAACGGCGATCAATGTAAGTTTTAAAACATACATTTCTTAAAACAATTTTTTTATTGTTTAGAATATATCAGTTATTAGTCAATTTTTAGTTATGGATTTCTAGGCTCAAGTGGTTGTGGAAAAACGACAGTTTTATCATGTCTTGTTGGTCTAAAATCATGGGAGTCTGGTGAAGTTTTACTATTTGGCAGTAATGTTGACTCTGAACAATGTAAAATTTCTAATAAGCAGATTGGATATATGCCACAGGTAAATTTTTATCTGACATTTGATGTTTTTATTATATTACGTCTCCATAAATTTTTAAATCATTTTAAAATATTTTAAGGACACTGCACTTTATAATGAGCTATCGATTAGAGAAATGATGCAGTTTTATGGCAGAATTTATAACTTACCAAATGCCGAGCTAAATCAACAACGTAGGTTATTAATACGTTTATTGGAACTTCCTTCGGGTGGAAACAAATTGATAAGGAATTTGAGGTAGGGAACTATTAGTATTTATTGAGCTTATGATGCTAAGATGATATAAAGCATGATATCCCTAATTATAACCGGTTTTTATTTCAGTGGCGGTCAAAAGAGACGAGCATCACTAGCTCTTGCGCTGATTCACTCCCCTGAGCTATTAGTACTCGATGAACCTGTACGCGTGTAAATTACTCATTTAATATTAAAAGAAAAAAGTAACTTTAAAATTCCATAAACGTGTTATATTTTCTAAAACTTATTTAGACTGTTGGTCTTGATCCAGTTTTGAGGGAAAAGTAAGCTCTTGAAAATTTAAGCACGTAATTTACATGAAATCTAATATTCGGTTTTTTTCTGTAGAATCTGGTGCTATTTATCTCAACTAGTTGATAACCACGGTACTACAATTATACTAACAACGCATTACATCGAAGAAGCACGGCTTGCTAACACGGTAATTATGCTTGATGGCTAAAATGTTTCATAAGGAATAATGTTTTGTAATTATTATTTTTATTAGTATTGTTATGTGAATAGATTGGTGTGATGAGAAGAGGTCGGCTCTTGGTAGAGGAATCTCCGTCCGAATTATTAGAAAATTATAACTATTGTCGGTTAGAACAAGTTGTTTTACATATTTGTAAATTGGACCACCAAAAACAAACTTTTGGTAACCCTGCTGACCAGACTAATAAGCTAAAGTTTGATAATGGAATTGGCACTGGTAAAATTTTGAAAATAATGTCATGTTGCAATCCATTTCCGCACAAACAAAAAAGTTGGAATGTTCAGGAGAAAGTTGCCAAAAAGTATTTAAATGGCAATCGTGATGAAATCGAGTCGTTCAATATTTCGAATTTCTTTCAAACCACATTAGCTTTTGTAAGAGTGATCTTCCTAATCTTTCTCAGATTTCCCCTGTAAGTAAATTTTATTATTTATTTACTTTAAATTTTTACCAATTTAAAAAAATAGGTAGCAATATAATTGTTTATTATTATAACAGATTCTTTCTTTTGGTACTCTTTATTCCGGCTATACAAGGAACCGTTACATTATGGATTATTGGTTCTAAACCATTAGGCCTTCCTTTAGGTGTCGTAAACCATGAAAATATAAATTGTCTGTCAAACTCTCAATATAATTTGAATCAAACTTCCAGTTGTTATTTTTCATCTGACACTGCCAATCCGATTTCACTCAGCTGTAAATATTTGAGCTTGTTAAAGCAGGATACTCTTTTTAATTTGGTAAGTACGGCATAATAATGATTAGTTTTAATTTAAATTACAAATGATAATAAATACATGTGTTTTTAGCAATCGTATGACACAGAAGAACAAGCCAAAGAAAATGTCGATTTAGGAAAAAACTGGGGCTACTTAAGTTTTCCCGCTAATTTTTCTCAAAATTTTGGAGATCTAATGATGACCAGACAATTAGCTTTAAATGAAACTCTTGACGGTTCAAGGATGTCTGTTGTTTTGGATTACTCACGTAAATAATACCCACTATTTTAATAATAATAATATAAATAAGCATGGATTGAATTTAATCAAAAAATATATATTTTTAAAAATATTATGATGTCATTTCTCCACAGAATATGTTCCTAGCTTTTTCATGATCAAAAGCATGATACTCTCGTACGAAATGTTTTTGCAAGATTTCGCTCGGGATTGTAATTTTGATGAAAAAGATGTCGAAATTCCGTTAAAGGTGCGAAAAAATCAAACGGTTATATACTTTTTAATATTCAACCATTAAATTTTCTTTTGCAGTTTATTGAACCCATTTACGGAGATAATGAAGACAATTATACATCGTTTGTGATGCCGGGAGTTCTTATCTTGTGAGTCAAACGACTGTGTATTTTATATTTAAATTGACATGCCATTTTTAGTAATAATGTAAATTAAAAATTAATTTGAAATTCCAGTGCCATGTTTGTGGTAGGTGGAACTATGACATCACTCATGTTAATTGATGGTACATACAAACCCAAATATTTAAAAAAAATCATAATCGCTGTTAAATTAGCACAACAATGTCTTTATTTTTTTTAAACTTTAGACCGTAAATTGGGAAACATTAGCCGTGCAAGCGTAGCTGGCCTAACCTGGGGCAATATAATATTAGGGCACATAATCGTCCAAGGAATCCTTTCAATAGTGCAATTAGCTATATGGAATATCGTTATGTATTATTTCTTTTCTGTCCCTACACTTGGACCTATATGGCTTTATATTTTGCTCAGTCTCCTCATTGCTTTGTGTGGAAATTCTTGCGGAATATTCTCTGGCTTTGTTTTAAACGATCAAGTGGACGCTCTAGTTGTTGGGTTATTCGTAACTAATGTATGTATAGCTTTTGGTGGGGTTGTTTGGCCACCGGAAGCAATGTCGAGATTTTGGCAAAGTTTTGGCAGTATTTTGCCTACTTACTTACCTACTCATGCGATGCGATCTGTGGTTTTGAGAGGTGTGGGAATAGAACATGTAACAGTTTGGCCGGGAATAGTGGCAGCGGTGGTGTGGATAGTTTTGTTCATTACTTTAAGTCGGATATTTTTTAAGAAACAAATTTAGTGCTAAACGAATTCAGACTTGAAGTAAATAAAGTACTGAAATAAAAATTACGGTATTTAAGTTTATTTCGGTAGGTCAGGAACTTTATAATCGGTTAATTAAATAAATTTTGAAATGTACTTGTTCAAGTAAAACAATAAATCCTAAAAAGAAAGCTGAAAAACAAATAGGCAAAATAAAATAACAAAAATGCTTAAATATTTCAAATATTTTATAACTAATAAAGTTTCGGTGTTGGTAAACAGCCTAAGCAGTTACTTTAAATTGTTTTTTTCTGATGTTCTTTAAATTAACTTATTGTAAATTATTAATATGAAACTTTGATGGAACAAAAACAATCAGATCAACATTTTATAAGAGTTTGCTTTTAGCATTGTAGTAAGTGCATTAATGAACAAAACCTACTTATTTGAAGCTTAAGTTTCTCACATTAAACTTCCGTAGTATGACGTAATTGGTTATGTGATCTATTTATTTGGTACATGCACCTCCTCATATAATATTTGAACTCATTCATACATGCTTGTAAGTTTTTGATTAAAATTTGAACACATAAAATCACGACTCAGTTCGGAATTATATTCATTGACCGGTTTTCTTGCGCATACGTCATCACTGGATAAATTCACAGGAAATTACGTCATTTTGCTGTTGGGACTTTATGTTAATTGCTTTACTTTTTGTATAATTGCATGAAACTTGTAATTTTTCTTCAAAATTCAGTGTTTTACGGGAATTCAGTAAAATATTTTAGTAAATAATTCATATAAATAACCAGTTCCGTAACACATAAATGACAAGTTATCACGTATGCAATCTTTGGCACAAACTGAATTTATACAAAGGTTTCTTAATTTAAAAGTTAGCCAGGAGGATGCATATAGATCACATCAATATAAACTCACATTTAATTCAACTCAAGTTACTACAAATTATGATTTTATTCATACGCACGTAGAGATTTCGCATACTGTCACGACTGCATAAAGAAACCTGTTACAGAATGAGAGATTTGTAAACAATGTTCGCAGATTTATAAATTCGTGTGAACACTAATTAGTACATTTGTAATTTCACCCTGGAACGAATAGAAAACCTCATTAAAATAAGGATCGATTTAAGTAACACGCGAATTCATTCAAAGCCCAATGATTCCCACCCCAGTGTAATATCAAATAAGAAAAGAGACAAAATGATACTAACATTTTAAAAAAAGTTAGTAGAAATCTAAAGCCCGTGTGAACAAGTTCAATTCTAAGAAAGTACATTTAAAAATCAAAATGAACAGTCTAGGTTGCAGTGTAAGTAGAGAAGAAAGTTTGGGGAATTTAGATTATGCAGTTTACATAAAGGATTTATGTGTGAGTTATAATGGAGAACCGGACATTGTTAAAAATTTGTCAATGAATGTGAAACGGCGAACAATGTAAGTTGTTCCGGAATTTAGTTTTATATGTTGTATAAAAGACAAACGATTTGTTAATGTTGTACTATTGTGTTCATTTCAGATATGGATTTTTGGGCTCAAGTGGCTGTGGAAAAACGACAGTTTTATCATGTCTTGTGGGTCTAAAAATATGGAAATCTGGGAATGTACTATTGTTTGGCAATAAAGTCGAACCAAAAAATAGTCAAGTTTCTAGTAAAAAGATAGGATACATGCCACAGGTTAAACTTATGAGTATTAAAAAGTATTCTTTTATTTTTATTGTAAATACATTACTCATGTTTTGATATATTATGTTTACTAGGATACTGCCCTTTACAATGAACTATCGATTACAGAAATGATGCAGTTTTATGGCAGAATTTATAATTTACCAAATGCAGAGCTAAGTAAACAGCGTCGAATACTAATTGGTTTATTGGAACTTCCATCACGTGGAAATAAATTGATTAAAAATTTGAGGTAGCTAAATTATTTCTGGTTTTGCTTCATGTGCTAAGATGTGATAGCAGATTGAATTGTAATTAAAACCGGTTTATTTTCCAGCGGTGGGGAAAAGCGACGAGCATCTTTGGCTCTTGCTCTGATACACTCTCCTGAGCTATTAGTACTCGATGAGCCGGTACATATTTTAGTTATTTATTCTAACTGAAGTATATATAAATGCAATCTTATTTAAAGTATACATTTAATTAAATATTTTTTAAATAAACTAGACTGTTGGCCTTGATCCAGTTTTGAGAGAAAAGTAAACGGGTTTACTTCAAATATTACGAAATAGAAGGTTAAATTAAAGTATTTATGATTTTTGTTTGTTCTACATCTAGAATTTGGTGCTACTTATCTCAATTGGTAGATAACCAGGGTACCACAATTATTGTAACAACACATTATATTGAAGAAGCACGGCATACTGACAAGGTAAAAGAGCATACGGAAGTAACATTTCATAAAAAAAATGTCTAAATATTCTTGTGAAAACAATAGATTGGTCTGATGAGAAATGGTCGCCTTTTGATAGAAGAATCTCCGTTAAAGTTACTAGAGAACTATAATTACTCTCGGTTAGAACAAGTCGTTCTACAAATTTGTAAATTGGATCAAAACCAAAATTCCGGTGACTCTGTTGATCAAACAAATAAACAAACATTCAATGAACAAAATGATGTTGGCAACAATTTGAAATCATTGTCGAGCTGGAAACCACTCGGAAGAAAAGATGATGAATTAATATTGGATAATTATCGGGAAATGGCCGAACAATATTCCCACAAAAATAATTATGAAAGCAGAGCCTCAAACCTTTTGACTTTCTTTCGAACTACATTAGCTTTTGCAAAAGTGATTTTTCTAATCTTCTTCAGATTTCCTTTGTAAGTAAAGTATGTTTTATATTATTTTTTGACGCTACTATCTTTTTTCGAAATCGCTGCTATAAGATAATATTTTATCCTGGTTTAGATTCTTTCTTTTGGTACTCTTTATTCCGGCTATACAAGGAACTGTTACACTGTGGATTATTGGTTCCAAACCATTAGGACTACCATTAGGTGTTGTAAACCTTGAAACACCAGATTGTCTGTTAAACCAACATCAACATTTTAACGAAACGTCTAGGTGTTATTTTTCTTCTGAAAAGACAAAAGCTATCTCGCTTAGCTGTAAATACTTAACGTTTTTAAAACAGGATCCTCTTTTCAACTTGGTAACTTTAAAAAGTATATTCAACTTCAGTAATACTTTATTTAAATTTTAAAATAATAATAAAGATTAATTTCGGTTTTTAGCAATCATTTAAATCAGAACAGCAAGCCAAAGAACATGTGGACTTGGGTAAAAGTTGGGGTTACGTTACTTTTCCTACTAATTTTTCACAAAGTTTTGGAGATCTTATGATGACTAGACAATATGCTATAAATGAAACTCTTGAAGGTTCTAGAGTACCCATAGTTTTGGATTATTCGCGTGAGCCATTATTTAAAATATTTTCAAACTATTGACATGGTTTATTTTACAATTTATAACTTCATTTTGTTATATCTTTGACAACAGAATATATTCAAAGCTCTTTCATAATAAAAAGCATGCTATTGTCGTACACAAAATTTCTCCAAGAAATTGGCCGGGATTGTAATTTTGACGAGAAATCTGTTGACCTTCCATTTAAGGTTAGGAAACCATTACAAAGCTAAGGTGAATTACAACAGAATATTTATATGTATATTTCTTACAGTTTAGAGAACCAATTTACGGAGATAACGAATACAACTATACATCATTTGTGATACCAGGAGTACTTATCTTGTAAGTTATAATAATCTGACTGAATACTTTTTGTAAATATTTTAATTGGTGTTGTGTCATGTCAATTTGAAAAAAAATATGAATTGAAGTGTAACTATTTTATTCAGTGCTATGTTTGTTGTGGGTGGAACCATTACGTCTATCGTATTAGTTGATGGTACGTACTGAGAACATTTAAACATACTGTCATGTATTTAAACTATATATTGTAAGAATGATTGTTGATGCATATTTTTTAATTCTTAGATCGCAAATTGGGAAACACAAGTCGTGCAACAGTGGCTGGACTAGCCTGGGGCAATACAGTAACAGGGCATATAATCGTCCAAGGAATTCTTTCAATAGTACAATTAGCTATATGGAATCTTGTAATGTATTATTTCTTCGCTGTTCCCACACTTGGACCTATCTGGCTTTACATTTTACTCAGTCTACTTATCGCACTGTGTGGAAATACATGTGGGATATTTTTTGGCATATTTTTAAACGATGAAGTGGACGTTTTAATTGTTGGATTATTCATTACAAATGTTTGTTTAAGTTTTGGTGGCGTTGTTTGGCCTTCAGAGGCAATGTCACGATTTTGGCAAAATTTTGGAAGAATTTTACCAACTCACTTGCCTACTCATGCGATGCGATCTGTGATATTGAGAGGAGTGGGAATAGAACATGTACTGGTTTGGCCGGGAATAGTGGCAGCGGTTGTGTGGATTTTTGGATTTTTGTCGTTAAGTCGGGTAGTTTATAAGAAACGAATTTACGTTTAAGTAGACTAGGTTATGAATAAAATAAATTAGAATGGTATAAGTAAAATTTCTCTTGTAGAACTGAAAAATAAGTATTTAGATCATGAACAGCGACAATGAGTTTTCTGAAAACAGTTAAGCTCAAACGATATAATCAACATAATAAAAACAAAAGCCACTTGAAAATACAATTTCCTGTCAAATTACCTGACCTATTGTCCTCGTCTCATAAACATATTGATTACCTAAACATTTCAAGAACTATAAATCTCATAATGAGGTACTTTCATACTAATATTTCGATTTTGATGGCGCCTTCGTTTAATATTTTTCTATCCAAACAGTTCAGCGATGAATAACATAGCATAATATTGACTTCCATCTTGTGTACCTTTTTGTAGTGACGAAACACTCAATAAGCTGAAGTTTATGAACAAAAAGCAAGATAATGCTTTCCACATAGCTTCCAGAAAAGGTTGTAATCAAAAATCTAAGCACAGGGATAACTGAAAAAAAAACGTACGATTCCTGCTTCATGGGCAACATTTGAATATTTTGTTTATACTGTTTCCAAACATGCGACCATATTTCAGGTAAAAATCAAAAAGATAAATTTTCTGTCGTGCATGCTTAATATATTTGGTATCATAGTTATGGGAACTTTTATCTTATTGAATCTATAATCCCTAACCATAGCTTAACTGTAACAAAGTGAAAAATTGAAATTTGAATCACCGTGGAAATTAAATAGCCAGCAAATCGGTAATATTGATGTTGAAAAGAAAGGTGTGTTCCCTAAAAAACGTAGTGGAGAAATTGAAAAAGGTGAAAATGAGTATCAAAAAGTGAAGACGAAAGTACAATTATGATGAAATAGCTGTCAACGTGATTCTTAAAAGATGTAGAAGCTTTGGTTCGAAGCTTTAGATTATAGTTCATACTAGACAGTTTATTTCATGTCTAAAACTTTTTGAAAACAAGTTGAATTATCTCTGACGAAGGTGTCCTACTATGTCAAACAATTTTATGGAATGGCATTTAACGAGTTTTCTATTTCAATAACAAATAAATTACAATTCAGACTCATTTTGTACTCGAACACAAGAAGTTTTAGTTTTCCTACTGTTTACTATCTACATTGTAATTTGATTATTAAATGGGACTGTTTAGTGCTAAATAGTCTTTCAAACATATTTGGCAGACCTAAAATACCAATACAAACAAAAAATAGCTTAAAACCATCTTGTTAAAGAAAATGCTTTTATCAAAATATGCTTAATTATTTACAAAGCCAAAAATCATGTATGGTATCTACTTCCATTCGATGGTTTTTAAGTATCTGTGAAAAGAGAAGACTGAAATCACTCGTGTCACGTCTAACGGATCAGGTCATATTTGAGTTTTCATTGTGGTCAAAAAGCAATGTTATTAATTCATAG
>JAQFXM010008106.1:0-11047 GCA_034693345.1 Entomobrya multifasciata
GGGGCCGTCCATAATAAATGACCTTTCAATTTTGAATGATGTACCCAGTGGACATTGGGGTCTCCCAAAAACGGCTTCGTCATCTTCAGCACCACGGCTTGAAATTGAGGGACTCCAAACAGATGCGGCTAGTGCTCAAGTCATTGAGGAAAAATTAGCGGAAAAAAATTCAACGTCATTTGTGAACAGCCCCTTATCATCCCATCATCCTCAAAGGAAATATCGACCTAATGCACTCAGCTCAAAAACAAAGGAACTCTTTTCAAAGTTGAGTAGCAGTCTAGATTTTTCTTGAAAAAAATTCTATGTCAAATTTTTGTGCTATTTATTTATTTTGATAGGTTATCTTAAAGTTCTTAATTAAAGTTTTTATTTATCTTATTAATTAAAAAAAATAAAGACTTTTAAAAATTAGTTGATATGATTACAGGAATCTTTTTTTTTTTTTTTTTTTTGAAAATGATCAATTAAATTTATATGAAAAAAATTGACCACAAAAAAACAGGTTTATACTGTATTATGTGGAGAGACCGTGAAAAGGGACCATTTGGTAAACATTGTCCATCAATATTTTATTATACGTACTATAAACCTGTTAAATATATACACTTGAGTACGAATTGATCATAAAGCAATAAATTAGCATTTCTGTCTATAAAATTGATATCATATTTGATTCATAAAATTTCAATATTTTAGTTGAAATAGGAATACGTTTCATTTCTAAATATTTCTCAAGTTTTCTTTTAATTCGTCTTGTCAAATTGATCCACAATTTCCATTTATATTGATCACTATTGAAATTCCGTCAATTTGGTTAATTAGTGCGATAGTAACGGCGAATTAATTGTTACATGCATTGTAAGTGGGTGAAATAATAAACAGTAATAAAAAGTTTTAACAAAAATTATTCGTTTTTACCGCATACAACAAAGAAAACAAAAATGCCGACAAATGTAAGTAGTCATACAATTTATAAACGTTCGTTGAATTGAAATATGTTCATATTATTCCGTCATGATTTTGGATTGGAGACTCATATATTGCTGCAAATCTTATCCAAATTCTAGGAAACGATTTATCACTAGAACTCACTCAATGAAAAAAAAGAAAGATTTCTCTAAGTTTTTGCAGCACGTAATAAGCGACCAAGTTACCACAAACATCCGGTCTATTACGAAATTCTCAATACAAAATTAATTTTTATCAGCATCCAATGCCTGCTTTTAGTTTATCTATATTACACAAAGGAATTATCACTTGTTATGCATCCGCTTTTTTACCATCAAGCGTTGAAATCCCAAAAACAAAGTTTTTCAGATCAATCACTTAACATAAAGAGCATTAAAAATCTACTTTTGTAGCAACAACATGTCCATATTTTTTTTTTAAAGGAAACCTGCTAATCATTAGACCAAACATCCTCTATATCGAAACTCATTACTGGGCTGACTATAAACCATTGAAAAGTAAAATGTAAGCTGAAATAATTGATCCAAAACATGTTGACAACAAAATAACTAGTACTTAAGTAAAGTAAATAAAGAAGTGCAACAAGTTTTTTTTTTACTAATTTTTGAAGTTTAGAAGTAAAAATATATAGTTTTTGCCCATGTAAACTATCAGTATGTTTCTCTAAAACTGTTGAGTTTTAGACTATGGTATCTTGACAAAGTTTGATGCAAATAGTCTAATCTATCGATTCATGCAATAATGTTTTTTGCCCATTTAAAACGCATGTGACCGTTAATTGGCCGTTACTCCGAAACCGTAAAACCAATTTGGCCCAAAATCAATAGGCTTCTTTTTTGTACCCTAAGGTACTTATGTACCAACTTTATAGGTAGGTCAAAGCGTTTTTGAATTAGAGCGTGGACAGACAGACATACATACATACATACAGACAGACATGATATACGATCACAATAAGAATTACAAGTACTTGCACTTCTTAATAATAATTTTTTTTTCAAATCGTGTGTCAGATAGTCAGATCATTAATTATATGGTTTTATAACGAGCAACGCATCTATACTAATACTAGTCGTAGTAATAAATTATTCAGAAACTGAAAGAATTCTTTATGAATAGCCGCATGAAATACATATATAAAATTTGTACTTATTTGTTAACATTAGCATGCAAATTTTTCAACAAAAAGGTGGTAAATTTTACTAAAAAAACGAAAGTCGGATTGGCTTAACAAAACAAATGGAAATATACTATTTTAAGTTGTGTGTCTAGGTACTTACGGCGGTGGTGTCAACACGTATTCCTCTGAAAGTAAGTAAAATTTACGTGAATAATTTACGGTGAGCACTTAAAATGGAAGCATCTTTTGCTCTATTTAATAAATTTGTTTTGACAGAATGGAATACGAACCCTGAAGATAACTGACTGGAAGAAGTTTTCCCCATTGGCCTTTATTGACTAAAGTATTTACTTTTGTCAATACCAAAATCTTGCTAGCTGTGGGATCTTAAAAATGAGACAACCAATTTGATAAAACAGATCAAGGAACCCCTGAACGTGAATTCGAATTCAAAAATATATTAAATAAAAATAACTGTAATATTTTTTAAAGTTTAACTCTTAACAATAAGGTTGCCCAGTTTATTGAATACAAATATTGAACACGAACATATACGTGACCATTTTAGTTTTTTTTGGATAATTTCATATTTTATATAAAATTTGATCATTTACTAAAGTCATTCAGTGTAGTAGCTGTTCGTTAAAAATACATTGGCCGACGAACCAAAACAGTAATAAAAATTTCATTTTGCATGGCAAAAAAACGACAAAATTAAATGAGGAAAATTCTTTATCTAAGTGTTAAATTAGTATAACATTTATGGTGCCAAGGTAGAGCTTCCTAGTTCATCGCCAATTCAATACATCTTACTCTCAAACTATTTCAAGAAACTGAATCAACCACTTGAGAACATGCAACATTTAAGCTATTAATTAGGGTTGTGACAACCGACCACAAGTTTTTTGATGAAAAAAAAACACTATTTGAGGACTTGAATTGTGGAGTCCGGTGACAATGTTTTTATGGGATCTTTTACGGTTTTCGAACAAAAACGTTCATTCATGAACGACGATTTCAGATCGGATGATATTCGTAACCACAATTTATAGACCATCCAAATAATTATCATCTAGTTTGTAACAACACGATAACCAAAGTGATAACCTTTTGTCAAGGAACTAGTTAACGAAAGTACTCCACTCTGATAAAATATTTACACAAGAAACGTAATTAGTTTGGTGATAATGAAACTTTAAATGTAGAGTTTTAAGATGTATTTCAAATTTAATTAAACTTAAGTTTTTTATGTTTATATGGGAATAATTTTACACTTATGATGCCAAAGTAGAGCACCATATTTTATTAACAGCTTTGTGTTTGATTTAAAGACTAGAAAATATTTAAAATACGACAGATTTGTCGGTACATATTTACAGCAGTACAGTAAATAGAATGATAAAATTAACTTAACAAATATTCGACATTTTAGACTGTTTTTAAAATTGGTATTTTGTTGGGTTGTTTACGATCTTATGTGATCCGTTCTAATTGTAAACTTTTTACCAATGATAAAACATAGTAAAAACTGCAAATTTTAAATTGATCTAAAACCTTCAAACGGTCCTAAAATACTTTTTTAAATCACAGAAAAAAACTAAAGTTAAGCTTTTTATATTAATACACCAAATTTTTGGTCGGGTTTCTCCTCTGATACAATGTAGTGATCAGGTGTATATATTTACATTAGGCTCTATGGAAAAATGTATATGAGATGTACAAATAATGGTAAAATGTTTACAGGAATTACCATTTATTGTGAAATAGATAAATACTATAATGCACGTAGATGTATAATTTAATTAAAATGCTGTAAACTAATGCTACGGTTTTCATGTAATTTTTAAAGAAGGTATATGTTCAC
This sequence comes from Entomobrya multifasciata, assembly GCA_034693345.1. NCBI lineage: Eukaryota > Metazoa > Arthropoda > Collembola > Entomobryomorpha > Entomobryidae > Entomobrya > Entomobrya multifasciata. The sequence goes on from JAQFXM010008106.1 coordinate 3,957, forward strand.
CAATTTCATTAATCCAGTTAATTTATTTAATAGTGGAACATTCGCAAAGTCCAATTTGTTAAAAGTTTCATCCAAAAGAGTTTTTATAATACGCTATGTAATACATTTTTAAATTGTGCAAAATGTGCCAATAAAATGGAAATAATAGGCGATTATACTAGATGTCACACAAATTATAATAAAGAAAAAAATCAAAATGATATGTTAAAGTAAAATGTATGAGCAAATATATTATTTGTAGCAACTATGTTGGCCAATGCCATTACTATCACTTGGATATTGGGTATTGATTGCGGACAAGAAATAACCGTTTCATTCGGGAAAGGTTTAGAATAATAATTTGTTTTGGGAACGTGATAAATTACTTGATAAGGAAAATGATTGATTCAAAAAAGCTTATTCAAAGTAAAAATATAACTGCGTACATTGGACTTTTTAAATTATCTATATACTACTTCAGAAAATGTAGTTTTTAGAAAGAGAAGCAATTCAATCACGGTTGCTTACACATTAGAAATTTATATATATGAATAATTTTGCAGTTAGGTTTCCTTAATTCCTACGAAATGATTACGCATGTACTTTTGCACTTTATATTTTTCCAGGTGGTATGATACATGTGCATAGTAAGCAAGATAATCGATTCAAATCGTTAAGAATGTGTACAATTTTTACTAGAATTTTATAAATATCGACAAACCTGGAAAATACATTAGTTTTTACGGCATAAATAAGCAATTACAAGAAGTACTAATCAAATCTATTATATATTGCTCCATTTCACAGTTTGGAAGCAGTAAATTATTGCAGCAAATCGTTAATTTATGATCAACAAAACTCGTATGCGTTCCAATTTTGTGTGAGCAAAATTAGCTTCAGTTATATTAAGCTGTATCTAAAATACTTAAAGTATGGTTAGCTGTTTTGATTTTTTTTACATTTGCACAAACATTCATGACTATATTTATCAATATTTTTTCTCTATTCGAGCAGAATTAAAACGCATAAAACTTCCAATTCAACGCTACATATTAGAAAATATTTTGAATGGTTGAAACATAAAGACGCTTAAGTAAATATTGTTATGTATTTATAAGACAATTTGGTTAATTTTCCTTCTTTACGTGCATTAAGTTTAATTTATAAAGTCTTTTTTCAGTTACTTCATAAATCTAATATAGGTGCCAACTTTGAACTATATTAACAAAAAATAACTAAATGTGCCTACACACCATACAAAAAGTATCTGTAAAATAAAAACCGTACATAGCATACTCTTCTCTCAGCTTTTATGATATTAGCTTGAGTAAATGGTTCTTTATATCTAATAGCAGAAGAAATGTAAGTTCAAATTGAAAAATCGGTGCCCAATTTCCTTTCGTGACTTCACTATATATAAGACGAGCATAATCAGAAGATGAGGCGCAGATCTAAAAAAACCAATTAAGTTACCTAATGGTTCAATACCATCTTTATATAATTCTTACGACAACTTATACAATTGTTCTCACCAAGTTTCCAGTTTAACAAGAATTCAAATTTTTAGAATCATGGAGCTAGTCGGACTAAAGTGAACAAATTACAATCAAACTTTCTTAGAAATATCTAAATAATTCAATACATTTTAGAAATATTATAAGCTCTAAGGCAAAACCTATCTCATTCGTCAGTTCGTCATAAAGTTTTAAAATAAGCAAGACGTCCAATTTTTTAAGATAAGAGATCAATTTGAATTTCAACTAATATTTTACAAGAATGCTTGTAAATAACTTCGTTGATTTTCAAAATGAGAATGACGATAAACATTTGTTAAACTTTCAATATATCAGAAATTTTGAAAACCAAAAATACTTGAACTTTAAAACTTTGCTAAGACAACAAGTCCACCTAAATAAAATGCTTTGCTCTATCAAAAAGCTAATTATTGGGACCAGGCACAGGAAAAACAATTAATGGTTTTCTTTCATAAGCAGTTATGTGCTACCCCTTATTTTAAATATTAGAAATGGCCTAGTTCCAATGGAATGAACGGAAGTATGCTTTTCATTAGCTTATCGACACGAACAATTACCTATAGTTCCCAAAAACCCTACAGCTGCAAAGATATTTAATTTAGTGTGTTTCCATTCACTAAAAACTTTCGAGGGTTCCATCAGGATTTGAATGCACTAAAATATTACACATTTGAAACATAAAATCCACATATATCGCCTAGTTTATGTATAAATTGGAATGAAATTTTCCCAAAAAACTATCATAATTTATTTATCAAAATTTGAACCATTTAAATTTATTTCGAACGTACTTTTTATCTAAAGTAAATACTCCTTTAAAAAAATATTCATCAAACCAAAATCACAAAATGTATTTTCTGACCACCCACGCTTTGATATCCAGCCACCTGATTTTGATACTACTAAACATTCAAGTACCATACACATTTGGATCACTCAATGATTTGAACTCCGATGATGTCTTACAAACAAGCATCATAAATTCATTTACTAAATGCAGTATCCATCTAATAAACTTTCCCGGCCAAAATATTCCTTTTCAAGTAATAAACCCGCCAATTATTCTTCTTCGATACTTTTCATTCTGCAAAAAACTTCTCGTTTTTCCCACCGAACTAACCTCTAATCCAGCATTCAACCCTGACAATTCAACCAATTGTCAAAACGTTAACCCACATGATCCAAACGATAAACTAGTACAAATATCTAAAAAGTATTTAGCAAAAACTCTTTCCGATTCATTCCAAATAAAAACTAAAAACTCACTTTGTGACGCCCACATTTATTTAAATCCACCCACTAAACAAAACTCTCCAAAATCTTACTTATTAAGCGATTTTTGGGACGCAACCATGTCAACCCCATTTTCCTTAGACTTCAACTTCAATAAAATTAAAAAGTGGAAACAAGATTATTTAAATACAGTTCCAATCTTCTCCCTTCTCATTTGTAACTCCAAATTGGGCTCAATCTGTGAAACCGAAAAAGACCTAAACCGATGGATCGCTGGACTATTTTATAATCCACACTTTTTAAGAATATCACTCAATATACTAATTTGGGAATACTCTTCATTTTCATTTAAAGCGCTTTGCCCATTTTGTGATCCATGTGATTCGTTTAAAGCTGTATCAATTCCAATTAACGCTTTTCCAAATTCCCTAAAAGAACTTCAAACAATTTTGATGCCTACGAATCATAACCCACACTCAGTTGAAACTGTTTTGTATGCAAATCAATATCCAGATTTACAAAATGCCGAAAACCGTAACATAAAATCTATCATGGCTAAAATTTCAACCGTACCTTTTAGTGTAGGCATGATGAACCTTGCCGATATTCACCTATTATCATCCCTATTACTAAAAACCACAAATCTAACATTTACAACACACTACGGTATAACAATGCCTAAATGGAAAAATCTTATAATTCCTTCTTGTAGTCCAACAAAACCTATAAACTCACATCCAATATTTCGTCCAAGTATAATAAGAACCCATTCTATGCATCGAATATCTTTGCAAGAGTTTAGATTTGTTACATTCAGTTCTCACATGCGTTTTGTAAGTTGTCATCATGAGCAAAACAGTTGGACACATCAACTACTCGAATTAATTTCACCTTTTGATGTACCAACTTGGGTGTTAATTTTGTTTATCACCTTAATTGTATCTTTTATTGTGAAATATTCAAAGAAAGCAGGACCAAGTATATTTGAAGTCAATTTTTACGTATTTTGTTCAATTTTAGACCAAGGTACTAATTTTCTGACCGATGCAAATCTTACCCGAGCCAAACTTTCGTTTAAATTTTGTATTTATTTTATTCCAATGGTTTGGTTATATTTAGGCACACTTTATAGAGGAGATAATGTTACTAATTTAACGGCAGATCCTCCACTAACTAGATTCGACACATTTGAATCACTGGAACAATACAAATTTAACACATACTCACCTAGAATTAATTTGAGTATGCATCGTATGGCTTATGATTTGAATAAGATTGATAGGCTTATCCATCAATATGGTAGAGTTAAGGGCCATGAACAAATTCCACTCGCTTCCCAACTTTGGGTCACAATAAATGCACGTTTACGACCAGTCCGATTCGCTGCTCAAGGTTTATATTCAATGAAGAATGAAACATCGAAACAAATGTGGAAATATATTAATAACTCTGCAATGCTACCGGATTTTGGAGAAGGTGTTAACGAACAAATTCCAACTATTGTGAACTTTCACATGAAAAAATGCAACAAGTCTGCTGTAATCTTAAAAAAGCCGCTTGCTTCTATAGTTCATATAATTCTAAAACAAATGGGAAAACCAAGTTATTTCGGTGTTGATAAAATTACAGAACTATTTATGGGATATAAGTTTTTAGGTCAGTTTCCCTCAAGTGTATTATTTAAATTAAGATATCTTTTTAAAAGTAGGATAAATGAATGGTGGCAAAAACACTTTGATTATGCGTACAGTTTAAAAATGAGCATTCATGGTAGTAAAAATAAATTGCTTGCGTCAGGATTTCACAACGTTACATCTAAAGCAGTTGCTAACAAAACAGCTGTAGCTGTTTTAACTCTTATTCCTGGCTTTGGTTTGGGTATGGCTTTACTCGTATTTATTTTATTGGAAAGTCGTTTACGACATTTTGGTGCATCATTTCTTGCAAGATTAAGAAAATGTTTATTACAAACTTACAATTGGTTTGTCTGTTTATTCATCTGCTATGACCCAAATATTCGTATTATTAGGGTTTCTACTAAGACAACATTTGGTAAAAACGATTGGTAAAAATATTGATTGTAAACTTATAAACACTCATTAGTAAAAAGATTATAAACCTAAATATATGTTTCAACATTGCGTAAACTTAATTAATTAGATATTTACTTACAAATCTATCTGTTTAATTTCTTTTGTGTAAACAAACATCAAAAATAGTTCTAAAATATAACGTCTTTGTTAATAAAATAAAATTTCTAAACTCTAGTAAAATTAAGCAGTTAATTGTTTCTGTTGTGTAACAAATGTAATAAAATATTTAATAAAACCGTTCCGTTATGAATGAAATAATATAATACAATGAAAAGCATCAATATATTTATTTACATAATTTTTTGGTCTATTCTTAATTGTTTCACAATAATGTAGCTCATAGGGATTCCTACTTAGCCAGTCATTATACATTTCGTCGTGTCTGATAAATGATATTATTATCAAAGCTTAACATTTGCGATTTTAATGGTTTTGCGGTGTACCAAGTTGATAGAATATGTTTAGTTATTTGCGCTATTTTATTTTACAAAAATAAAGACAAAAACGTCTGTGAGTACCATTTTAACTAATACTATAATATAACCCAAACTGTTTAGAAAACATTGTAGTATGTTACCTTTTATAAGCAAAAATGAATAAAAGCTTGTAATTTCATGTTACTTAAACTAATAAAACTATGCATATTTTAAAAGCACCTATATTTTCTACTGGGTGAAGCCACAACTCAACTCCTACAGTCCTAATTTATTGACCAAACCAGTTATACTAACGATTCCTAAATTTGAAATAAAAAATGGTATTTTGGAGTTGGCAAGATTATTACTTTGTGTACATTCAATCATACAATAAACCAGTCAATAAATTAAAACCAATCCAAATATACTTTCCTTTTGGCTTTTGTGTTCCTATAAAGTGTAGTATTAGTTTGTGCTTTATATCTTATCATAAGAGTAATGAGAGTTTAAAATGATAAAATCGATATTCGACTTCATTTCGAGACATCAGTATAGATAAAACGAGCATAACCAGAATATTAGGCATAGAACTGAAAAACCAATTAAGTTGTCCGATAGTTCAATACTATCTCTGCGTTATTCTGTCAAAAAGTTACAAAATTGTTCTCGCCAAGTTTGAGTTTAGCAAAGATTCAAATTTTCAAAGAACCACATAGCTAGAGAGTCTATTATGTTTCAGCAGAAATCAAACTTTAACCAAATATGCAAAGAAAAATATACAAATTTACAATAATTCCGAAAATTAAGTATTTTAAAATTTAAGTCAAACCCCTTATTTTAACTCGTATTAGTTCAATATAATGCGTAAAATAGCAAATCGTGCAATTTAAAAAAGAATTAGTTTGATTCGAATGTTAGTGAATATTTTGGTCTACATAGTACCTATTCCTCAAATATTAAATATGACGTCATTAAAACGCCAATTTTTTATAACTATCCATAAATTCTAAGTGGGTTTAACAAGAATTTAAAATTTTTATATTGGTACAGACTATCAGAATAATTTTTTAAAATTACGAAAAACAAACTTTGAAACTTTGCTGAGTAAACGAACCCACCCGGATAGTGCGCCTGACTGAGCTACAAACAAGCAGTTAACAAAAAGCTAATTATCAAGACTAGACACAGGAAAAAGAATTAATTGTGTTCTTATGAATATAGCCTGTTATGAATTTTCATTGGCTATTACTTAGTGTGAACATTGTAAGGAAAATAGTTCTGATGGACGGTATGGAAGTTTAATTTCCGTGGACATTTTGACACAAACATTTGCCTAAAGTTCCCAAAAACAAAAGAGTTGTAAAGAAATTTAAGCACTTTCCAACATACCTACTCATTAAATCTTAGGATTACTTCCAGATTTCAATTTAGTAAAATATCGCAAAATTAGTACACATCTAAAATATAAAACAGGCAAATGACTGCACCATTTTCCAAGTAATATTCCAGTTTCCACTCTTTAGTGATTGTCACTTACTTAATATATATTTATTCTTTGGGTTATAAAACATCCCTTATTTCGTAAATTATTAGCTAATCAAAGAATTATTTGACAAAACATATATTGTAACAAGTTAATTGTGGTTAGCCAAACAATATTCGTTAAGACTAAAAGCTCTATATATCTTATAATCGAACCTGCAACAAAATATTCAAACTGTTATTTTAGCTTACACTTCAAAATTTTCAATATTTTACCAAGAGAAATGGAAAAGATATAGAAGTGACACCGTTTTTTGGAAGATTTTACGTCGGAATAATATTGGTTACTTTAT
>JAQFXM010008107.1:0-11046 GCA_034693345.1 Entomobrya multifasciata
GAATCAGTGGGTACTTGGGTAAGCGGGGAGTCAGGTAGGTAGAAATCGTTAATTGTTTGGGTTGCCAGATATTTATTGGGGAGTTGAAAATTTCCTGGTTCAATGAAAGACAACCTTGCTTGGAAAATTAGTTGAAGTACCTCTGTAAAGAAGGTATGAAACTCTGCGAGTTTCTGACGGATGGCGGGGTCTAAGGGTAGGAAGGAATCAGGGTGCATGATAACGGTTCGGATGATGCGAAGGAGTGAAATGAACGAGAAAAGGATACTATCTCGTCCTTTGACTTCATTGTAAGGAGTCGGTCGAAGATGAGGACTCCAATAAAAATTGGGAGGAGTCGACTCACGCATTTTGCAAAATAGAGTTAGTGCTTGTGTGTAAATTTTATGAAAGGATGCTCAGAATAGTACTGTAGAAAGTGTGAACAAAGTGTAAAACTGCACTTGTGATCACTTGAAAACGAGAAATAAAACATATTATTATCGTTACTTGTGATATCATCATCATAAGTAGTTTCATCGCAGTAAAGTAAGTAGTACTACTTTCATTCATATGAAAATCAATGAACAGAATCGTTGTAAAAAAATATGCATTTGTTCTGTATAAGAAAACAGAGAAAAATAATATGCATCATTTTTGGGGCATTTTGATAAATTTCTTTAGAAAAGTAAACATGGCGTATCGTATGCACACATACGCACTTGCGTAAAAAAAGCAGAAAAAAAAGCAAGTAAAAAGTAAGTTAGCTATGTTCCGTGCGTTTAGTATGACACCACAAACAAGCACGAGATGCTGAAAAGGCAGTTGTTATTGCGTGAAGCTGTAACAAGTTGTTGGTGGTCACAGTCAAGCTATATGTATGTTTGTAAGAAAAAGGGATGGATGCAATAGTGCGTAAGCTAAACAGAGAATTTCTTTTGCTTACTCTCGTTCGTTAACACGGTGTCAGAAAAGAATGAAACAAAAAAAGAAGAAAATTTTGGTTGAATTCATTTCTTTAAAGTTGAAGAAATGTAATGACACGACCTGTCACGTCACATACTTGTGTGTTGAGAGGGAGTAAAGAGTTTGTGCATATTTGGTTAAAGTGTACGTGATTTTTAAAACCACTGGCATATTGATATAAGAGAAAACGTAAAAGGTTACTTGGTTGTAGAAGCAAAGTTGAAAATATGAACAGCACTGCATTCAAGATCAAGGTTAGTGCAAGTGCAGTGGAAGGAGTAGGTCTTGTTGTAAAGCTCATAGCTGCATAAGAAATGCATTTTTAGGTAGCTGAAAGATGAAAGAGTAGGTTGAAGTAAGGAAAGGACGACGAGAACAACAGAAACTCAGCCTAGCAGATCGCATTAGTACGGCAAGTTGATGACCAAAGAAATGTGTTATGTAAGCACTAAAGACAGTGATGTTGGAAAGGAATGGATGTGGGGTCCTACACGCATACGTATGTTATTGCTGTATCGTCGAGCAGTCAGATAATGAGAAAAACCAACATAATTTTTGTTTAAATGACACGATCCTAAGAGTGCATTCATCTAGGGAAAAAAAATGTGCTGACAGATAACAGCATTGCGGTAATAGAGATAAAAGTTAGATTTGAGTTGTGGTGTATGTTACGTATAAATATGCTGAAGGAGATAAAATGAAAAGCTTCATGAAAGGCAGTTTTAGTTTTAAGATTAAGATAGTTTTAGTATTGTCTTTACACGAAGTTGGCCGAGATGACACGCTATACTATTATGCCTTGTAATTACCTACTTGTATTATGAGAGTGAGTGAATTGAGAGAAAGGCTTAACGCAGTCGAAGGTTGGATGTGTGAATCATTCTCCTACATACATACATAATGTTCGTATGTATGTATATATTGTGAAAGGACTGACATTGAAAGATTTGAGTAGAAAAGGTTTTAGATGTAGGCATATGAGTGAATGAACTGGAGAAAAATGTACTGAATCATATATATTCAGAAGAATGCATTGTGAATATTATATGCAGACTGTCAATGACGTGTGAAATAAAACACTAGAAGAGGAGTTTAAGTTTGTTTAAATCGTCATGTCATATAAGCAGAAAAAGTAGCAAACAAAGATTTTGAACACTTGCCTTGTAAAGCTAGTTGTACTGTCTACCTTTTATAGAGATATATAGGGATATATTCTACAATGCCATGTACGTATATAAACCGGCTGTATGCATGCCTAGGGATATTGAACAGTGACAAGATGTGTGTTGGCGTATATACATCCCAGGCAGATAAGTGTATACAAAAGTAGAGAAAGAGTTAAAGAAATGATGGAGATGCAAGTGTTTGTCGGTTTGAGTTAGAGCGATTAGAAAAGAACGAAGGACGTGTATTGAGCTATATGCCTACACAGGCTCGTACCGATACACATGCCTTGTTTAAAAATATGTACATACCTATACTTATCGGTAGCTAAACTTTCAGTGAGTACTGAGTTGGAGTAGTAGCAGAAAAAGAAAGCATCTAAAGTACATGGTATTATTTGAGAAAATCTGATTGGCTACATTGAAAATTTTAGCTTCCATTTTGACGCTGTCATTAACACTTGACGTGTTAGAAAAATATAATGAGTGCCTTGGTACATGGCTGTTGTACTGACCATGATCAACGGCAGAACTGCATTTTTGTAAGTAAGGTTTGTGTGTGTACCTATTATGCTAGTGTGCAGAAAAGTGAATTTAGTGTAGTGAATGAATGTGATGTGTTGGTTTGTAGAGACGAATGACCGAATTGGCAAGGTGTATGTGTGTCAAAAGTGCGTACGAGTAAATTGATTAAAATTAACTATTTGCGAACCCGTTAGGTTTATACGAGATTAAAAATGTTGTATTTAAAACGGCTTGCTAAAGTTCCCATTATATTTATGACAAAACTAAAAGCAGGAATGGAAATGTGTCCTCGGGATTGCGTATGTTGTAAAGTAGTTCAAGTTCAAGCTTGGTTGTGTATCTTTTTGCATATATTTCGTGTGGAATGAAACTGGAATTAGGTAGCACCAACATAATATGTGCGTATCATAGAAAAAGCTCAACCGGTCGGTTTTGGAGCAACAATTATAGAGTAAAAGTAGTGAGTGAGTTAAATCAACTTGCTCTGAAATCAAAAATATGTGAGTTGAAAGGAAAAGTGAGTATAGTGCAGCGTGAATTGCAATGTGCTGTGCAGGTTGAATTGAGTTTGTTGTTTTATACATAAATAGATATAGTTTGCAAAAGTGCGTACAAAATGTGATAATATGTGTATAGGTGGTAGTGTTATGTTTCTCTATTATATTCTTTCTTCAACTGTACATATATATTTCGTGGAAATCATTCAGTAGAGGAAAGGGAGAGTAAAAATGAAGAAGAAAGAGAAGAGAATATTTTTATACAAAGTGCAGTACCTAGTGTAGCTATGCATTTAGCAGAGAAGAGTATGCCCTGAAAGGTGAATGAATGTGAGTGGTTTTCGTTCTTTTCTGCACGTTTATCGTTAAAAAGTGCGTGCAATTGTGGTTGTGTGTAAGTAGTAGTGTAGTGTTGTGGTTGGGAAGCGTAACGTAGACATATGCGACTATACCTACATCAAAGCAGCGAAAATATATAAGGTTGTAGTGAAAGGAGAAAAGGAAAGGACTGAAAAGATACATACATAGTTTATAGCTAGTAAGGTATGCATGCATTGAAAGTAAAGTTTACAATCTACCTGTTCAGGTGCGTGTGCGTACATGCAAACTGATATGATATTTTTATGAAAAGGGGTAAATTAATTTAAATCAGGATCTACCTGTACTTTACCAGATATGAGTAGGTGTACCAATGATGATCACACAAGTAACTAAAACACTTACGAAAGAAATTTCAAAATTTGCACGATGCCCCAAAAAATGGGTTTATGCTTGCTTTATAGAAAAAGTCAAGAAGTACAATGACAAACTGAACTATATGCACAGATTAGATGAAAAGTGTCCAAATATGGAAGCTGTATTCTAAGTTTGTTTTGATAAGAAGATTTTTAGAACTCAGAAGTTTTGTAACTTTGGAGAGATGATGATTGGAGAAAGACAAAAGTGTCAATGAAATGAAAAAGCGATGAAGGAGAATAAATATATATACTTATTTTTGGACTTTCTTGTGCGGTTTTAGTTTGTCGTTGGGTCAATATGCGAAGATGGGATTTGGAACCCAATCAAGTTCGCCTTGTCTGCTAACTGTTTCATTATCAAATTAGAGTTCTCATGTTTTGTAAACATTGTCTCATCATTAATCTCCAGCGAATTATCTTTCTTTTGGAATGTGTGAGTGGCCGTGTGAGCAGGAGCTTTAGGCTGCTTAGTATCTATGGTGGTCAATTTTAACCGACCTGCATTGAAACGAGGAAAAGTGTCGCTGAAAAGCGACAGTAAATTCGATCGCATTAATTTAATTAGTGTGATGAGAAGAACAATAAAAATGCCCATTAGCACGGCAAGTTGCAGACATTCCAAGAAAAAGAGAAAAAAGTCAGCACTTTCCTTTGTTTCATGGGAAGGAAGTGTGGAAGCAGTGGCAGCAGCCTGAGTTGGTTGTGGCCTTGCGAAAATTGAAGAAAGCACGTAGCCTGACATTTTTGTCGGATTTAAGAGGAAATTCGTTGCCTTAACTACTTCATTTCCTTTCCATATCATGACAGCGATTATAATTATGATGATGATGACTATGATCGCCGTTGTATATGAAACATAAGGAGCATGCTTTGTGTGAATGTCAGGTTGATATGGAGGTGGTGGAGACTCACTGAGGTCCAACATAGGTACCTTACCTATCCAATTTTTATCGAGAATAGACGATGTATTTTTAAACGTGGTGTACTGGTTAACTAGTTGATTTTCAACTGTCGTCGTCCAAGAAGCGACTATACTATGTGAGATGCTGACGTCATCGTTCTTATCCAGCATACATGGGAAATCTGGAGATAGTGTGGTATCTCCCACGATTGCATGGCATGAACATAGTAAAGTAATGATCACAGCACCTACTTGATTTTTTGTGGAGATGATTTTGTCTGTTTTATTCAGACATGAGATTTTGAAGGAATTATTTGGATGAATTATCCCAAATATTTTATGGGAAAGTTGGAAAATATGTGGCTTGTCAGCATTGAATTTGGTACAATGAAAAGGACAAGCTGCCTGAAGTTTGGAGGTAGTGGCCTGTTGTGAGAAGGCCAACTCCAAACAATGCAGGTTATGCGATATGTACTGCGGGTAGTTCCCTACATAGCAAAGGTCATCTGACATGCAATGATGAGCCTGAAGGCCTGTTAATGGAATGACCTCTCGGCCATTTTTGTGAATAACCAATGTTTCCTGAACTGGAATGGAACATAGCTTCGATTCGTAAATCATGGGTATAGGAGTGATGGAATATAACTTGAAAGATGTGTCCTTAGGGACAATAGGAATTTTGGTATGGATGATGATGGACTTATCGGAAATGTAGCATTTTGTCGTTTTGAGGAGAAAATAAGCCTGAAGGTTAGTGATATCTATCGCTAGTCTCTGGTTGTGTTTAAAAAGGTCCCTTTCTAATTCAAGAAGATCCTGCTTAAGTGTATTATTCTGTACTAGAACCGAAGGAATTTGTTTGTCTTGACAATGGATCATTAATTTGACCCAGTAAATAGCTAGTGCCTGCCTATGAATAAGCTTAGCGAGTATAGACGTAGAATCAGAAATAACGTTTAAGTGCTCACCAATTTTGCCAGTCTTTTGCTCAGTTTGCTGCCGAAAGAGGTCATTTTTTTGGAATTCGGTTTCGATGAGTTTCTTCATTTCCGTTGAATATTGAGTAGCGAGAGTTGCTTGTTTAACTGCAGTGTCATGTGCGGAAGTGAGTTGATTACGTAAATTGTTGGCCATTTCTTCGAGATGCTCATGCTTCTGTGTGAGACTTGATAAATCCTTAGAGGTGGCGAAGCCGCAACAAAAGTCAAAGGCACCAGCAATGAAGTCAAGGGCCCGGAAAATCCTGGACTTCGGCATAAGACTTAAGTCGGTGGCCTGCGGAAGGGCGTGTGCCATGAGGTCCATGGTAGCTTCAGTAAGCGTTTTGATATGAGTAAATAAAGAGCAAGTGGCTTCGTCATGAGTACATGTGTAGGCAGGTAGAAAACTTGTAAGATTTGGGATGGGCACTTGGTACATCATATTCACTGAGGCTGAGTGAATAATACGTTGAATTGGAGTAACACGGAGTCCCGTGCTGAGGTGGACTTCCTCATCCTCACATCGAACGGTGAGTACAAAGCACAGGAGAAGTAGGTTGATCAGGCCCCTCATCCTGATAGCTATGCTTCACGAGTAAGAAGTAGCGGAAGTGAATATTCAATAATAATATAAAAATTAATGCTACGTACAGAGAATACCTAGGAACAGGTCCTTTGAGATTTATTTCCTTTGTCGAAGGAAGTAACGGTGTGTAGGTGGAGGGGACCCTTGGGGGAGATGAGGTGATGAGGTGATTCCTCGTTGGTGTGTGTTCTCAGAGACAGGAATTGAACTTGATGCTTCGTCAGAATCGAGAGGCAGACTAAAATGGCTTGGTGAAAGTTGATAATTTCCAGTACTTCTTTCCTGGAGTGGATGAGGCGTAAGAACAGGCATGTCATTCAATAATGAATTTTGTGGCTGACTTCCGTGAGAATTTAATTGGGGAAAGTTCGTTCCAAAATTATTTATGGAGGAATTTTCCTGGTTATGTAAACGAGGAAAACGTTGGTTATGGTTGGTCGTAGTGACGATGGGTATTGCGTTGTGTTCAGGAGTAGGGTGTTGGGTTACAGTTAATGGTGCGGCAGCCATGTCCATTGTCCTTGGAATTTGGCTTTCATCATCATCTTCATCAGAAGATGCGTCGCTTTCATGAGTAGGTACTTGTGACTCAGAGTTGTTAGGTAACCCTAATTTTGTGATGTCGCGTAGGATATACCTTTTTAGTTTAGAAACGTGCGTGTACCACTTCTTTCGTTTTGACCCTAGGTACTGAACCAAGTAGAGCACTGGTACTTTACCTACTTCTAAGATCTTCACGGGTCCTTCGAATACGGATTGCAGTTTATGAGACACATTCTTCTTTTTTGTGACTCGATGGACCAAGGCTAGGTCCCCGACTTGGAAAGTCAGTTTCCTACGTTTTTGATTTAGGATTTTCTCGGCTTGATCCTGTGCCTCTAGTATGTTATGCTGAGCTATATCTCTAGCGACTTCGAAACGGTTGTTCACTTCGTTAAGAAAGTCGTAACGGTGTGGTCCGAAGGCGATTTCAGATGGAAGTAGAGTATCGTATCCAAAGATGGTCATGAAAGGACTCATTTTGGTTCCTGCTGCTATGGAAGCGTTGAAGGAGTACGCAATGAAGGGAAGGTAGCGGCACCAGTCCCGTTTTTCTGTATTAGCGAAAGATCGGATACGGACATTTATGTATTCGTGGCAGCGTTCCGTCACTGCTTGACCTGCTGGATAGCCAATTGATCCGAAGACATGCTTGACACCTAGGAGCTTCATGAGTTCAGCTGTGAGTCGGCTTTTGTAGTTGCTGCCTTGGTCCGTTTTGAGCTCTTCACATGGTCCAAAGACCAGAAAGACTTTAGTGAGTAGGAATTCCGCCAATTCTTCAGAAGAATTTTCTCTAAGTGGTGCCATGATGAGGTACTTAGAAAAAATACAGTTGGCAGTCACGACGTACCGGTAGCCCTTGGATGAACGAGTATAAGGACCGCTTACGTCACACTGTATATGTGAGAAGGGGCGATAAGGGACAGTGTTATGCTGGTATAATCCTCCAGGTTTCATGTGAGAGGCCTTGTTAAGTTGACAGGTATGGCAGCTAAGCACATAGTAGTAGATCTGCTTCTTCATCCTCGGCCAGAAGTAACGGCTGGCGATACAGTTGTATGTTTTATAGCAGCCGTTATGCCCCGAGAGTCGGCTATCATGGGCTTCTTCCATAATACTAAGGCGTAAAGCCGTGGGTAAGAAGGACACTGTTTTTCCAAGATCACGTCGATGATAGAGGAGGACCTAGTGTTTAATGAAGCAGTGCTTCAGTTTCCCTTTGTTCTGCCCTGTCCTGACTAGGTCAAGGATCCGTTGAGATTCAGGGCAAGATTGCTGGGCCTGGTACAGCTGGTCATTCGAGACGGAGCTAATGGCTTGAGACTGAGGTGGATCCGTCAGATCTTGTTGAACCTGATAAGTGTTTAGTTCAACGATGTTCAGGTTGTCAACATCTTCTTCCGGTGCGGGCTCCTCCGGGAAGCGGCTTAAGCAGTCCACAAGTTCCAGTGATTTCCCGGCTTTGTACCTCAGGGTTATGTTGTGACCACGTAAGTAGAGGAGCATCCTACATAGTTGAGGTGGTAGCAGTTCATCATCCTTAGTACTACGGAGCAAGGGTACCAAGCTTTTGTGATCCGTATAGCAGATGATCTCCTCAAGCCAGATAAGTGCACGGAAGCGCTTCAGGGCGAAGCATATGGCCAGAAGTTCCAAAGTTGTGGGAGCGTATTTCTGTTCCCGGCGGTTGAGGCGACGTGAGGCAAAGCCAATGGGTCGAAGGACCCCTTCCTGAACCTGATAGAGGCCGGACCCAAGTCCGAATCCGGAGCTATCATTCTCCAGGATAGCGGGCGTGGTGCCCGGCAAATAGTGGCTTAGTATTAAAGGAGACTTAATTTTTTCTTTGAGGGTGTCAAAAGCTTTTTGGGCGTCTTCAGTCCAAACGAACTTCTTGTGGTTCGGGTCATCAGAGAGTAGCTCTTCGATAGGTTTGGCAATTGCGGAGAAGCTTTTTATGTAGCGTCTGAAGAAATTTAGGCTACCCAGTATTGATCTACACTGCCTTTTTGACTTGGGACTGGGTAAGGAGGTGATGGCCGAAATCTGCCTTTCTGAGATTCGCGTACCTTGGGCATCAGTTGTATGTCCGAGAACCCGTAACCTGGCTGCAAAGAAGGAACATTTCCGTGGGCTAATCACAAAGCCGTAATCCCGTATCTGTTCAAAGAGGTTCTCTAGGACTTTGAGATGGTGGTCCAGTTCATTGGAGTAGCAAAATAGGTCGTCGACATAATATCGGACAAAGTCTCGATATTCCGGCTTCATCGGTTCTAGCATATGATACACTATCTTCGCAAAGATAGCAGGGCTATTGCATAACCCAAAGGCCAGATATTTAAAATGATGAATTCCGAGTGGGCTTTCGAAGGCTGTGACGGGCTTAGAGGCATCATCAAGCTTGATTTGGTAGTACGCGTTTTGCATGTCCAAGCTGGAGACATATCGTCTTTGTCGAAGGGTATGAACGATGTCTTCAACCTTTGGCATGGGATACATCAGCTTCCGTGTAACTTTGTTAAGTTTCTTATAGTTCAAGACCATCCGATATCGCTTTTCCCCGTTGCCTCTGGTTTCCAAGACGAGGAAAGGATAAGAACACCACTCGCTGGAGCTCGGTTCTATGATACCACGATTCAGAAGATCTCGCGTCTTCTCAGCGATGATGTCATTTTCTCGTTGAGAGCGAGGGAAAGATTTATCGACTTGCGCGGTCGCATTTCCAGTGTCAATGTGGGCGATAACCTTCTCTACTTTCCCGATTTCGTCGCCTTTCCATCCAAAGATATCCTGGTACTTATGGATTAGTCGGAAAAGCTTATGTTTAGTTTCAACGGGAACGTCCTTACTGACGTCAAATATTTGATCATATTCCTGGAAGTATTCGGATTCTGAAGAGGCGTTAGCTTGTGCAGTATGTATCTGCGCCTCGAGGACTGTGGTCTTTGGTTTAGGAGTAGAAGGAGGCAGGCAAGGTTGTATGTCTTTGTCTTCTACGTATCGGACAAAGGAGCCTAATCTCGTTCCTTTATTCATTGTTCGTTTGTGAATGCTAGTGTTCCAGACTTCCACATGGTCCGTTTCTTTAGTGAGGAGTAAGTCCGGGATTGTGAGTCCAGTACGTTTGAATAAGCGCAGGGACGGTGAGACAAGGGCTGTCCTGTTGGAGTCCAGGCCAATATTTGAGACGGGAATATATTTACAATGACCTGGTTCAATTACTAGGCGGGCAGACGAGCGAAGGTGCCAAATATGTGAGGTCTTGGCATGTACGGAGCGTATTGTAGCGTAAATGGGTTCGTCTGTATGGTTGATGGATGTCCTAGATATAGGAAGTTTGGAAGGCGGAGTGTCAGAGACTGGTTCGATTGTGATATCCTTCCACAGAGTTAGAAGGTAAGGATCAATCCGTTCTCTGACCTCGACAGATCCGAAATAAGGTGACAACAGTTGAGTCCTGTCGTTGGAGAAGTATGCTTGAGTAGTTTTCATGAAATCCCAACCAAGCATCACACTTATTTGTTCGTCATGGACGGTTAGGAATGGATACTTGAGGCGAGAGTTGCCGATGATGAAGTCCATCCAGACAAGTCCTTGGTGCTCGATGGGTTGTCCGTTGACTCCTTTGAGGCGGACTTGACTGCATGGTGCTGTTTTGAGGTTGGGGATTAAACGAGATGAGACCAGGGAGAATGTTGCCCCAGTATCTAGAAGTGCCCAAGTCTCCTTGTCATTTATCTTAAGTGGTATAGCTGGAGAGAAATCCGTAGTGGTGCTATGGTTTGTATGTATACGTAAATCTAGAGTGCGGAAGTCGGTATTTACATTTGGGATTTGGTTCATAGGCGAAGAGGGGGGCGCAGCCATGTACGCCACGCTGCCTAGTTTTTTGGGAAGTCGGATCCAGCGGCTTGAGCATATGTCTGGTGTTGAGGGGGTCCCCGATTTAGGCGATTGTCTGTAGCTGGATCGGTTCCTCTCACTGTCGGCTGCATATCCCAAGAAGGACGGGGCTGGTTCCCGTCTTGATTGCGGTATTGTCTGGGAGCCCGTCCTCGGTTATCAGGGCCATTTTGCTGCCGCATATTCTGGTCCCTGGCGCGTTTTCGACACTCATTTGCATAATGATTTGGAATTCCGCAATAGTGGCAGATAACTTGGCGTTGATT
>JAQFXM010008108.1:0-11046 GCA_034693345.1 Entomobrya multifasciata
CAAGCAATTAATGTAGTTTTCAATTCTAAATTACTTCTTAGAAACCAATGTAGCCTTTGGGGTTGGGGTACGTCGGTACATATATTTAAATTTCTGGAAATTTTTATCATTCGTGGTGTGTATTTAGATGGAAACTTTATAACTACGGTACAATATATAAAATATTTTATTCGAAACATATAGTCATATCATGTTGCATGTATTAGATATTCCATCGCAATGGACAATCTCAATCCGATTTCCGACTGACAAAGCTATTAACTCAAGTTTTGCCGGTTGCACAAATATATTTGTCGCCTTATTAATATGATTTTGTACAGAAGTAAAAAGCATTTCAGAAATTTAGATATCTCGAATTAAAAATAAAGATTTTGTCGCTGGAAATAAAGTGATTCATTCTGTTATAGCATAATTTGTTGGTTTTGTTAAAAGTCCTTTCCGAAAAACTAACCAGCAATTTTAATTGTTGAAATAGTAACCCGGTGTCATATTTACGTAATTAACCTTTCATACTATACTATGCATGCATATGCACATATGCTGGTTTTACTTTATGAATACAACATGCAATTATCATACACCATGTTTCAGATTCAGAGTATGCCAGCGACGAAACTAAGGAGGTGCAGGGGGTGCGAAGCACCCGGGCCCGCGACGGTGCCAAAATATGGGGGCCCGTGACACAGTTGATATCATGCAAATGAAAATGTGGCTACAGTCTCTGGCGGTTTTAAAAGCCATTATTAGTATTTTTAGCTGTGAAATCGGGTCAGGCCCAAGTTAATTAGATACTCTTTTCCCTTAGAAGTGTTTCGTTTCAAACCAATCAACTTTGGGATTTATGCGCACCAAAAATGACAAGAAAATAATAAAAATGAATCCCTATTGGAACCAAGATGTTCACTGCTTTTACAAATACTAGTTGTGAATATTCAATGACTTTTTCGAAATTTGTATTGAAAGCATTATTCTCGGATTGAAAGATACAAAGTAAATTTTTCAATATTTATATTGGAATTAGCTAGTTATGATTAAAAAATTACTTCAAATTAAATGTTTTTTTTTAAATTTCAATCTAATGTATTGGCTCTTGACTTTCAAAATAGTTCCTATAAATGTTGACTCTTAATGTCGTAGAATATTGTTCCTACCCATTCTAGAATATCGTGTTTAAACTTCTAAATTATAGTATTGAAACTTTCGAAATTATTGACTCGAAACGTTGTAAAATATTGGGTTAAGCATTCTAACAAATGCCTTTAAAATTCCAAAATATTGTCATTAAGGTTCGGAAAATGTTGTTTTTAGACGTTCTAAATTATCTTTTAACAATTCAATATCTTATTGATACGATCTAAATATTTTGTCACATTATTCTACTTGTTTTATATAGATGTTCTACATATTTTGTCACATTATTCTAAATAATTTGTCTAAACGTTCTTTGTTTTTTTCTAAACGTTCTTATTATTTTGTCTAAACGTTCTTTGTTTTTTTCTAAACGTTATTATTTTGTCTAATTGTTCTTTGTTTTTTTCTAAACGTTCTTATTATTTTGTCTAAACGTTTCATATATTTTTCATAAACGTTCTAAATATTTTGCCTAAACGTTCCATTTATTTCGTCTAAACGTTCCATTTATTTTTCCTAAACGTTCCATTTATTTTTCCTAAACGTTCCATTTATTTTGTTTAAACGTTCTTTGTACTTTTTCTAAACGTTATATATATTTTATCTAAACGTTCTATATATTTTTTCTAAACGTTCTATATATTGTGTCTCAAAGTGCCACCGATTTTGTCTAAACGTTCTTAATATTTTCACGAAACAGGTTTCGAGGTTTTCTTAAAACGTTTCAAAAACAATAGTCCTAAAATACATAAATATTAACCCTAAATTGTTTCGGCATACTGTCTTAAAAATCTTAAATATGGTTTTTCAGTTTTGAAATAAAGATTTCAAATACTTTTCGCTTTATACTGATACTATTTGTTCGAAGAATTCGAAAATATTAGTATTAAACGCTCGTATTATTTCATACTCAATGTCAGTAAATTTTCTTTTTTCACGTTCTTAAAAGTACTGAATTGATTTTCTAAGATCTTGATTGCTAAATGCTAGTAAATATGTCTAGCAAAAATATTAACTAATTCAAATTAATTTCATGAAACAGTTTACAAAGCAATCACAATAATGCCTATTAAATAGAATCATACAATGTGCAAGCTTTTCTTGAAATGTTTTTCAATCAGTATTTGAACTCAAGTTTTAGAATGCAACTGCTTAGATTTTACGAACTTTCTAGTTATGATTACTGTTACAAAACTCAAAATTCCATTTAGGATTTTTAAAAAGCTCATTCATTTAATCGATAATGTTTTTGTATTCATAATATGTTTTAAACTATATGCAAGGCTCATAAGTATAGCAGTAAACCAAAAGGAGAAAAGACAAGACTTTTATAACTAAAGTCCCGCTTTATTAACAATCTGTTCAATAGTAACACTGCTTATTGATTATTGCTTGATTAGTAACTGATAAAGTATTTGAAACCTCATGATAGCAAAAATACACACCATGGTGATTCTATTTTACCATAGAATCATTTTGATATTGAGTTGATAAATTAGACTTCTGGTGACACTTGATAAATTTTAAATACTGTTTACAACTTAATGCCGTTTCAATGGGATTAAATACTTCAATTTGTATATTTATTTGTATAAAAGTAAGTCCAATTGGTTGGGGGCCCGCGACAACATTGCACCCCGGCCCTCGGATAGTTACGTGCCTGGAGTATGCCATGACGGCTTGAGCTTCGTATTAGCAGTAACGCGTTCACGGCTTCGATCCCCATTGGGCCCAGATATTTTTGGTTGTATACACAAAATACAAATGCATAGCTCAAAATGCACAACTTAAATGCACAACGCACACTTTCGTGCGCACAACTTTAACATGCAAACGTAATTACACAAAAAATTCGAGCAAAAACATTAGTAATGCCGCATTGGCTTACTAATAAACCAGTAAAGTTACTAAATCGCCTTTGAGCTTGAGTTTAAATTTAGACAGTGATAAATTGTGGTATCATAACAAAAGCATATAACAAGACAGACATTTAAAACTCAGCCATGCAAAAACCTATACTGGCTGCTTCGTAAATTTCAAGCTGACTATTTTTCATGAGAAATTTATAAACTGCTAAATTGCTAGCTCGACATCATTTTTTTACTGGGAGTAGATACTAAAAACCAATTTGTTAATTTATCAGCCGTTATCGAAATTTTAAATTCGATTTGACAAAAAAATTTATCAATAATTTTGCACCTTGGCCCAATGATCTGACCTGACAATTGATTTTTGAACAAAAGCCCGCGAATCCTTTTCAAAGTTGGATAGTCTAGCAGCTGAGCAGCTGTCTCTTTTTTCTTATCTGCATTGTTTTGGCATTACATTTCCGATTGCCAAGTGGTACGCATCAATCAGCAATCAATGCCTCGTAGCTTGTTAAGGGAATTAGCCTTAATTTGATTCTCACATTTATTTTTAATTGTTACTGAAATTTAAATTGAAAGAACCCTCTATTGTAATTTAGCCCTTGCCTTGGTCAACGATGGAGCCGCATGTCAAGCTTAAAGTTGCTCAGTCTCCTCCGAGCAGTGGCAGCAGCAAAGAGGGCCCTGTTACTTTCGAACATCCACTGCTAAACCCTTTGGTAATTTTAATTACATTTTGCAATAATTTTGAAAAATATTTAAACTTTTCTAAAATGTAAACAAACTAATTTCTCTTTAAATTGGATTTAACTAATTTTTGATTCTTATTTTTTTAGATCGTGGATTTAATCGTGGAACATCTCGGTCCCAATTTCGATCAACTGAAGACCCTCCGCCTCATCTGCAAAGTGTGGACACATGCGACTCTAAAACACTGGAGAAAATCAGGTGCCGTCCTCACCCTCGTTCCAGATCCCCTTCCCGTCGGCATTAAAACACTCGAGAAAGGTGTTTCAGTCAACCAGTTCTTGAACGAATTCCAGGATCCTCAGAGCCCCTTCCGGTTTTCCCAGAAGCCCTTTTCAAAATACAAACTCAAAGGGTTCTCTTTAAATTGGCAAGAGTGCTGTGACCCAGAAAAGTCACCATTCAAGTTTTGGAATTCCATTGGACCGCTCATGGAATCCGTGCACTTTTACAAGTGCTTGTTCGAAACGCCTGGAGACAACCTCCCCAACTCTGGCTGTCCTCGTGTCAAATTTCTTGTCGAGATCCTTCCAAATCTGAAGCATCTTGTTTTAACTGGCATGACAACCGAAGAAGCAGAAGAGCACTGGCAAGACAATTGGCCATCCGCACGAACCAAACAACTTCAACTTTTTCAAACAAAACATCTTTCAGAATTACGAACTTTAACTGTTTATGGCGACTTGAAGGAGGACGAGGACTTAAGTGAATTGCTAACATTGGCACCAGGAATTGAGGTATTTTTACAAAATTTTATTTATTGCATTCATATGGGTTCATATATTTACGAAATTACTATGAACAGATTATCAAGGGCGCAGACCAATTTCGGAGGGCTTTACTGAATCCAATTCATCGAGCCCGACATCACTCCAAATTCGAACCCCGACCGCTCTCCAATCTAAAACATTGATTTAATTAACTCAGCCGGTTTATTATCTGTGGATTACCCCTGCAACTTACATGGCTTAACCATTCCACCAGAGGAGGTCACCCGAACAGGATCGCAATTCCCATTGGAATCACTTAGTCTTCACCTTGGACCTTATGACGAAGACACGGCAAACTTGGAAATCTATCTCAAGTCACTTTCCTCCACATTAAAAACTTTTAAAGCTTTACGAGCTCCTGCAGGACCGCCATTGCCAATATTTATGTCCAATTGTGGTTCCATGACCACCCTCACTGAACTGTATTTATGGGGAGCCATTGCTCTAAACTTTGGATTTCTGAAGGACACCCCAAATTTGAAGAAACTGCAAATTGATTTAGGCTGCTTTGAGAAAAGAGAGGAAATGAAGGTGCTCATTCAACGAATAGCTAAAAGTTCACATTATTTCACAGAGTGGAAGTATGAAAAGTACAGAGGGGACATGGTGATGAAAACAGCAGGAAAATGGCGTAGGAGGATTTTATGCCCTGACTTGGAATACTTGGAAATTGACTACGAGTTTCCAGAGAATAGTTTGCAAATATTGGGGAGATGGATGCCGAATTTGAAGAGGTTGAAAACTATTTTAAATGTGGAAACCATTCCAGTTGTTTGTCAAGCTTGGAGGGGCTTGACTGAGTTGGTGTGCTTGCACGGGAGCAAGATTAGGAATTACTGCTTTTTTCATCCTAAGAAATTAAAGTACTTTTGTTGGGATACACGGGAATTCAAAATATGCGATTTGAAAGGTAATGATGTTAACTAGCAGAGATAAATATAATTAAGTCTAATGGCAAAATTTTAAATGTGTTTTTTAATTTTTAGAATTGGAGCGATTCCAGTTGGATGCGTATTGCGATGATTGTGTCTTGACTGATGACGTGGTCGACAAAGGATTTTTGAAAATGCCCGCTTTGAAATCTGTTGAGATTTGTGTAAAGTCATATTATTATGTAAGTCAGGTTGTTTATGTTTTGAGGTGAAAAAAATGTATTGGGAATGATAATTGACAAGAAGAATTGATTCTGATATATTTTTTAATTAAAGATGAGCAAGAAAGCTGAGGAGGCGCTGAAGAAAGGTATTCAGTTTTGTACGGTTGTTCGAAATGATCATGATGACTGTGGTGGATCTTTGCTCTCTGGAAGTGGCTTTTGTCTTTGTGACCGCTGTGCTTTTCGCAGAGAAGTGATTTATGGTGCACAAAGAAATCAGTGAGAAGGATGTATGAAGTATAGAGAAATTAATTTGGATGATCAGGATTGGTTTTTTAATCAAAATATTTTTATGTGCCAAGGTTTGAAATTTGTTTAAACGGTTTCGTTTAGAGCGAGACATGAATTAAATATTTTTATGAAGGCGTTGATTTTTATCGTTGACATTCTCATGAAATAAATTAACTTAATTTGTTTATTTAAAGTAATTGTACAATGCTGTGTGTAAAAACTTACTGTAAAGTAGCAAGTTTTAATAAAAGTCAGTTTTAACTTTATTCTGAGTAATGTAAATTAAATAAATAATGTAAATTCAATAAATAATGTAAATTCAATAAATAATGCAAATTAAAAGGTTGCTTTAATATCACTTTAACTGCAATATATTTGAAATGTGCGAATGACGGATTTCTCACATTACCCCGTCCATCGGAGAAGTGATTTTGAACAAAAACCCGCGAACTTGTACCGTACCAACTATTGCTACAATGCAAAATGCAGTCTTGCATCGCATATCGCATTGCGTCTTGTTTTGTTTTTGTCAACCACACAGCCTAACATCAAGTCTGGTTACATTGTCAATTAAAGTGTAAAGTCAAGTTTACTGATTTCATAGTTACCCGTTTTAATTGTCAGCGTGCTCACTCAGAGACTGACAAATATTAATTAAAATTCATCAACTAATTAACAAGAATGGAGTCCAGTAACGAGTTCAGTGATAAAACTAGCACCAAAGCTCAACAAAATGTATTGAGCCAGCCTCTTCCGAACAATAGCAGTAACGGGAATCCCATTACTTTCGAGCATCCGCTACTCAATCCTCTGGTAAATTTAATTATTTTTTGAAGACAACTAATTATCCTCCTTTTTAATGTTTAGAATTTTGATTGGAATTATTTCGTTCTGTTTCAATTCATTGTTTACTTAGATAATCGACCTAATTGTGGAGAATCTCCATCCCAATTTCGACCAACTGAAAACCCTTCGTCTTGTCTCCAAAGTGTGGACACAAGCAACTCGAAGTTTCTGGAGAAAATCAGGTGCCGTGCTCAGCATTGTTCCAGATCCTGCCAACTCCAGCGAAAGCAAGTACAAGAAAGGTGTTACTGTTTCCCAATTCCTCAGAGAATTCCAGAATCCCCAGAGCCCCACCCAGCTATCCCACAAGCCCTTTTTGAAATACAAACTAATAGATTTCACTTTAGACTTCGAAGTTTGCAGTCGACCAGATGGTGGTGCATCCTACACATTTTGGAATGAAATTGGACCTCTCATGGAATCACTCCACTTTTACAACTGCAAGTTTTTAAGGCATGAGAACAACCCCAGTGGTACCTATCCCCTTTCACAGCTTCTTGTCCAACTAATTCCAAACCTTAAAGATGTCGCGTTGACTAACTCAGTGACAACATACGCAGAAAAAGATCCCGATGATGACTCTAAAGATGACAATCTGGAAAACCCGGAAGTTGTTCAAAGATCACATTTAAATTTACGAACTTTAACGGTTTATGGCGACTCAGGAACGGATATGTGCCTAGACGGTTTGTTCATAGCGGCTCCAGGATTAGAGGTACGCAATATGGCAATATGACATGGTTTTTACTTCGTAAAATTATAGAATATGTAAACACCTTTTTTAAACTCAAATTTGAAACAGGTCATCACCGGAGTCGACCTGGAAACCTTCTCGTCAAAAAAACAGACTTTGTTTTATCGAATTTATGAAATAAAATTCTTCAAGGCGTCCGTTCCTCCGGCACTTTCCCGTCTTAAGCATGTTGACCTGATAAACTCTGGTGTTTTGGAGGATGCAAATTACAACTGGAACTGTGTGCCTAATCGAAGACCACCACCTCCTTTGGAAACACTAATTTTACACCTTAAACCCGACACGCAAGAAACTGTTGTCATGGAAAATTTGGACGGATTGCTCCAGTCATTTTCCACAACTTTAAAAACTTTCAAAGCATTCCGAGCTCCAGTGGGACCACCATATTCAAAGTTTTTATGGAATGTTTCGATGACCTCACTGGAAGAATTACATTTGATGGGAACCATTGCTCCAAATTTTGCATTCTTAAGAGCAACTCCGCATCTGAAGAAACTTGTGATAGATCTGGGGTGTTTTGAGAAACGGGAGCTGACAACTGATCTAGTCAAGACAAATTTCCGAGAGTATGAAGACTGGATGTATCGAAAGTATGAAGAGAACATGGTTGCTCAAGTTCCAAGAAATTTTATGAATGTGATCTTGTGCAGTGAATTGGAATACTTGGAAATTGACTACGAGTTTCCAGAGGAAGATTTAAGAATGTTGGGAGAATGGATGCCCAATTTGAAGACACTCAAGACAATTTTGAATGGGGAAACCGTTCCTGTTGTTTGTGAGGTTTGGAGGGATCTGACTGAATTGGTGTGCTTGCATGGGAGCAAAGTGAACAATGGATGTTTTATTCGGGGGGATGAAGAAAGCGCTGGTTGTTCTGGGAATGCTTTTTACTCAAATTCGACAATTTGCAGTTTAAAAGGTATAATTTAAAAAATTATGACATCGTCGCATCCTATCAAATATGAACATTTTTTTAAATTGATTTAGATCTGGAGCGATTTCGGCTGGATGCGTATTGCGATGAGTGCTATCTTACGGACGACGTGGTTTTCAAAGGATTTCTGAAAATGCCCGCTTTGAAATCTGTTGAAATTTGTATTAACTTTCAGGTAACTTACATATCTTTGTAATTTAAGAAGGTTTAAAAATAATCATTTTTTTAAAGACAAATTGTTGATTTTTTTGTAGATGAGTGCAAGAGCTGAACATGCGTTGAGGAAGGGGATCCTGTTTTGTAAGGTTGTGCGAAGTAGATGTTTCGGGTCATCTGGAAACGTTTTTGTTCATCGATGTGATCGTTGTAAATTTCGACGTGATGCGGAGATTTTCAGACTACGAGATAATGAGGATGAGGATTCCAGTGGGAGTGGAGCAGGTGAGGATGAGGGTCGGCGCCAGTTTGTGAAGTCAGATGAAGATGAATTGAGTGGTTCTGAGGAAAGCAACATTTCATTAGAGATTTGGTAATATGCATGTCTACTTTGGATTTCGGTCATGTTTATTGGAATTAAATTTGTATGTATCATAATGAATTTACGTAGAAATGAAGTTGTTTCTTTGTCTAAAATTGTTTGGTAATTGATAATACTTGATTTTTTGGGGGTTTCCATACTTTTTTAATGATTTCGCTTTGGATAAATGAAATATTATAATTTATGAACTTTTAAAAAACTTATGATTTTACATTAAATGTCTGTGTTACAGTTGATCATGTTCTTCGTAGATTTAAAATAAATTACTGTGCCACTATTAAATATGTTATATGTGATGCAGTGTGATTTCTTGGTAATTTTGCAATAAATGAAAAGGTTCTTTAATAAAGTTTCATGAAGATTAAACTGTATTTGTTTGTTTATAAATCGGCATTTAAAGTAATATATGCGGAGACAGAAACCGTTAAAATACATGAAAGAAGACCTGTTTTCAATTTAATTTGTTTTATCGTTTCCATGAAATCACAATTTTAGATAAAACATTAGGAAGTGTCTGTGAAAGTGGAATTTCTAATATCGTTGTCATGGTGCTCAGTATGAATTGAATATTAATGGGTTGGTTTTACCCGTTTCCGTCAACTGCCACCATGATGAAATATTCAAAATACATATTTAGACAATTTCACGTAATATTTTAACTATGTTAACAAATCGTACGGGTTTCACGGATGATGTTACAAAATAGTCACAAATTTTCGAAATTTAATAAATTTCTTCCTCATGAGTACAATTAGATTTCCCCATTAGACTTTTTAGACAAATGTGGTGCACTGTACGACTCTCGTTTTGAGTTTGGTTAAAATTGTATTTTCCAGTTGTATTTGGTGAAAATGGAGAACCATTGAAGTACTCAACGAAAGTAAAATCTAAAATGTACACTCATCATTATGTGGATTAAATTTAAGTATGAATTCGAAAATTTTAATTTCAATCAAAATCGGAATCGTAAGTTTACTCATAATCGAAAATAGAAAGTACCAAAATCAAAATTTTACTATAAACTCGCCGCCGTTAAATTAAGTACTGACAGTGAGTATAATATGATGTGTGTGGGTACTTGATAGTTTTATCGGTATTAGCAGAAATTCAGAATAAGTTATGAAAACTTGGATGCGTACTTACTCAATAGTAAATTTTCCGTATCCTGCATTTTGTTTTGTGAACAAAAATTCTCCAAATTTTATAATAATGGACTTTCCAAAAAATGTTTCATAATACAACAGCTACTTTATATGTATAAGGAAAAATAATGTTTAAGTCAAAAACAATTCATGTCAATTTCTACTATGATTATGCAACAACTGCTAAAACTGCAGGCTAATAGGGATAAACAAGTAGTTTTTGCCAATTTTTTGTTTTCTGGTTTGATTTTAGATGAATTTTTATATGATACAGAACACGTAGCATATAGGTATGTATATTTTTCAAAATTAAAGGAAACATAATAGTTACGAATGTATATTTGTATATAACCATCGTATATTTTAAAGTGGTACTGTGCGAATGAGTAAACATTGGTAAATTAAATGAAGCTAACAGGACTGACGACTACATTTTGTGCAACTTTTCATTTCAGTAACAAAACATCAACAAATCTTAGAACCAAAAACATCTGAAATACAACTGGAGTTTGTTTCTCAATATAATTCGTACTGCCAAATCTAATTTTCAGAGCTGGTAGTGATTTGACAATTTTTTCGAACCTTTTTGAAGTTTTGAATTCTTGACGTTTCCGTAATCTTGACAAGCCTTTGTAGGACGTATCATATACCTGAGCACAGCATCCAAAAAGAAAATTTATGATAACCAATAAATTGCAAAGAATGGAAAAAGCAAATGCGCTCATTGCATACTTGACAGCATATTCGTTGATAGTCTCTTTCTCCGCCTTTGCGGTTAAGGTAGCTGATTGTATGAGTTGTAACGCAGCAGCTACTTGATTACATCCAAATGCTGCTAACGTTACTACAAGCTGTGCTGACATTATATCATTAAATAGGTCAACCAACAACTGAACTTGTCTGTAAAACTCAAGTGTTTGAATTTTGAA
>JAQFXM010008109.1:0-11044 GCA_034693345.1 Entomobrya multifasciata
ACGTAGCGTGTCTACATAGACAAGTAAATTAATTAATTTCTTACGTGTCTATATAGACACGTAACGTGTCTATTTAGACACGTAGCGTGTCTATATAGACACGTAAATTTAAAATCAATTTTAATTTTACGTGTCTATATAGACACGTAGCGTGTCTAAATAGACACGTTAGACTAGACTGCACATGGATTGCAAAAAAATTATACGAGTTAATACTTTTAATGAATTATGTATTATCTGATAACTATAGCAATTTCATCTGTAATTGTAGTTTTTGTGGTGCCATATCTATTTGCTGCTAAAGATGGCTCGTGTATCCCAAATATTGTGTAACAACTATTAAAATGATAATTATAGACTTAAGTCGTACGTATACAGTAACATTTCTACAAACAATTCTGCACACAAAAGAGTATTCAATATAAAACTAGTTTGTATGCTAGCTAATTTATACTGAATAATTCCGCTCTATAACTTAGCATTAGATAAAAGTTGAGCCTATTAAATTTATTCATTATATTGTGCAGATTACATCCAACAAAATAAGCCAATAAAAACAATAAATAAATATGCACCAATTACATGAATTGTAAAATAAAATTTGCTTTAACACGCCATTTGAGTAAACTATCTGATCTCAGTCTACAGCAAAAGCTTTTTCATCACAACTCTACAAATCTCTCTCAATCGACACACCTACAATATTATTCCTAACATTAAATATATGTATAATTGTAAGGTAGTTCTTTGTAAATTCTGATTTGTATAAGGTCGTACGTCAAAATTGTTTTACATGTAATATAATAACTAATAACAGTGAAGTTATCATAGATAGGTTATCTCAGTGAGTCTGAAAATACGCTATAATTTATTTCCTTTTTGCCGAAAAGCGTTTTAGAAAATCATAAAAATAAATCTTTATTTCTTTGTTGCTTTTTTGAATTACGATATAGCATTTAATTTTCCTGTTGCTTAAGATGGTGATATCCGTTTTCAGCAATTGTAAACTCGTAATCTAACGTAAGTATCTATTACCATAACTGTAAAAAATACGAATGTAAATATGATTCATACAGAAAACTTCCTTTTCAAATCATATTAAAAAGGGCAGATCCAAGTCATATAGTTTTATACATGCGCTGATTAGAATTTCATAAGATCGAAAACCACCATTTCTATGACTGGTGATATAACTAGCATACATTTTAATGAAACCGTTTTCCTTAATATTGTAGCAGCTACTCGGGTGATGACGCATTCCCAACATATTATTTGAAATATTATAATGTAATAATTGCAAAATGCACACGAAAATGTCTGGTTTAAAAACTTTAGAAAATTTGTTGTGCTTCCAACAAGTAAAATAGACACATTTCGTCTTGCACCTTTACAAAGCGAAATAAAATGTTTTATGTATGCACAAATATTTTTACTCGTATATCGTATAGATAAGCAATATATATTGACCTCTTATAAGCTGTCAGCTTTTTTTAGTTTTTCATTTAAAAGAATATCCACTTTAGCTTCAAAGTAGTCGAGAAAAAACATTTCACTTACAACTTTAAAATGATAAAGAAGTACCATAACTAAAGACCGATAGCTAGGGGGTAAATTTACAAGTCGTTGCTTGTTTTCAGCAACCGATCCAAGGAAAATTAGATTACACAATTATACATATAATATATATATAATTGATAGATAATAATAGATACATATATATATATATATATGTATCACCGATAAAATCATTAAATACTTATTGTTGTCGAAATCACTACAATGGTAATTTTATTGCTGTACCTACGCGAAAGTCAGTAGTAAAAATACTTGTATCTATTCTTATACACTTAAAGGTTATTGTATTTAATACAATGTACAATTATGTAAGTTATATTTGACACATAAAAACTTTCATAAAAGCTAGTACATGAAAAAAGCGTTATTTTATACTTATTTCAGTTTAAAAAGCGTTTTGACCTAAAGTTATGAGGTTTAGCAATCTGTGGATTAAGTTGGCTAAGCTAAAGTTAGTTTCTATTGTTTCACTTATATATATGATGTTACTCTCAAATGATATGTTACCACTACGAAAAGGATGTCGGCGTTACCTGTCTATAATTACGAGACGGTGTACTCGTTCCTTTTCATAAATACTACTTCATTGCTATGATGGCAATCAAAATTTTGTTACAAATAAAATCGTGTTCTAGAAATGGCTCTCCCTTTTCAAATTTTATTTTCTGGGGCAGATACAAGTCATCAATTTATCAAACACGTGCTCATTAGAAATATATGAGATCGAAAATCTCAACCGCTATACCTTTCACTCTACATTATGACCATTATGACGCAGTTTTATGTAGTATTTTACTATTCTTAGACTATTATAATTATACTACGATGGTAAAAAGCACACGAGAATGTCTGGCTTGTATAGTTTGTAATTGTTACTAAGCGGAGAGCAAGAATAGGAGACCTATGTTGAAAATCAATCTGAAATATTTGGCATAAATCAAAGTAAAACCAGAGCAATTCCTCGCTGTTGAGCGCCAAACATTTCTATAATTTTCTAATACATAAACTGGCAGTTTCAAACCATCATTCACAATGCCTACGAACAAAATAAAGAGCAAAATTGATAATACAAGTCTAAAATATTTAGTTGGCCTAGAACTCAATATTTTAAATCACACTCCGGGAAACCTTTTGATATTCTCTTTAAGCCCAAATCCAAACAGCGTTATTCAATTGAAACCAAATTATCAGTTAATTCTGACCAAGCTTAAACTAATACAACTAGTTCATGTTCTGATTTGCACAGTACAGTTTATTTGCCAGATTAAAGCAAAAATCACTGCGAGCGAAACCATTAAAGGTGATGCCTTAATACAATTTGGGCTGTTTATAGGAGCAGTCTATTCATTTAATATTTCGATATTATTTTTACTTGAAAAACATTCAAACTTTGTTCAGTTGATGAATTCATTATATCAATTATCTCATATGCGATCCTCACTCCTTGTAAGATTTATATATTGTAATACACCAATATGCAGTG
Organism: Entomobrya multifasciata; assembly: GCA_034693345.1. Taxonomy (NCBI): domain Eukaryota; kingdom Metazoa; phylum Arthropoda; class Collembola; order Entomobryomorpha; family Entomobryidae; genus Entomobrya; species Entomobrya multifasciata. The sequence continues at coordinate 3,059 of JAQFXM010008109.1, forward strand.
TACTAGCAGCAGTTGTATTTATACTCTTAAAAATTTGGATGAGTTCAGATCCAACCAGCAATTTTCTAAATTTATTCTTCTCAAATTGGCCAATTTTGTTAAATATTTTGAAATTCCTACTAAATTTGTTTCAAACGTGGGATTTTATTTTTTCTGCTAGCCTTACATCGTTTATTGCATTTGAAGGTATGTTTTCATTTTACATTGTAATCTTCAAACTAGTAAAACAAATGCATAAACAAATTTCAATAATCATAACCACAAGAAAAGGTGAATCCGAAACATTTGCAAATTTTCTGCAAAAATATCATTGCATTCAAATACATGCCATTTGCCTAAATAACTGTTTTCAGCAAAGCTTTGCTTTACATTTCAAACCCATTTTACTTTTTCCTTCTATTTTATTTGCGACAATAGTTTTAGACACTGGTTTAAGGTCAAATACTTCATATTCAGGATTAATTATTTGCACATATGGTTTATGTAATATTTATATATTTATGGTTATAGGGTACTATTTCCCTGGTAAAGTTAATCATTTAAGTGAGTCAATTTTAACAGAGTTAACATATGTATTATCATTACAATTAAGTAAAATTGCTAGAAAAGAGTGTAAACGTAGCTTATTACCGTGTAGGGATATTCAAATTATGATTGGTTCATCAAATTTCTATGAAAAGATGACAGCTTTAAATATAATCAATTTCTTAATTGTTCAAACTATAAACTTGTTATTGCTATTTTAAGATGTAAATTTAGAAATATATGTATGTAAGCTGTACAGCTACATTGCACGTTTATATTTACCTTAAATATAAAAATAGTATAATTAGCCGTTGACCCATTTAATTTGCTATAAGTATGTATATATTTCATAAAGTATTCATACAACATAATTGACGTAAAACTCAAAATGATTATTCAGTCCGACAGCATTAAAAAAAATAAAAAATGCAAGTTGAATTATAACAGTTTTTCTATAAAAAAAATATACCAAAATATCTATATTTATATAGTATTACATATCAAATAGACCTGAAACACAGTTTAATTAACTTTTAAACGATAACAATTCTTTCAATTGCATATGCATGCAAACTAAATTATAAAGTTTATCTGTATAAAAGCACATCAAAATATTTAAAACCAAAAATTAGATGTAAAATACACAAAACAAAATTTACACTAGAATTTTAAGAACATGTTTGCAAAAAATCTTCATTTTTCCAATAAAAAATATATTACATCCTCTAATTAAAACGAATACACAATTATGTAAAAAAATAACAAAAAATTTCATACAAATTAAAATTAAACAACAGTATTTTTTTTCTCAAAACAAAATTCTGTACAAAAATTTCATACAAAAAAAAAATCATTCTAAAAATTATCTAATCTAACAGACTATTAAACTCATTCACTTTTTCCCTTCGTTTCTGCATCCAAATCCATTAATCCATCATCCAAACTGTATTCCTATCAAAAACCCCAAAAAAATAAAATAAAATTTTCACCAATTAAACCCATCAAACAAATTTCCTCAAATAAAATCTCAAATCACCCCATTAAAAAAATCTCAAACAAATTTACCTTTTAATTTCCCTTCTTCCCCTTCTTATCCCCTCCATCCCCCCCTCCATGCCTCCTCCTCCAATGCCTCTTCAAATTATTCTTCAACATCCTCACCCCACACTCCGTACAAACCACGCAATCCCCCTCCCTCTCCTCCCCCCACCCCAAATGCGTCCTCTCATGAATCCTCAAATTGCTCTCCGTCTTGGCCTCCATCCCACACGTCGCACACTGATATCTCAGCCCCTTCACCAATGTCGGCACCAAATGACTTGGCATCATCCACTGATTCTCCTCCATTCCCTTTTCCTCCTCATTCAAATGCGTCCACTTGTGCGCCCTAAGACTCCCCTCCCTCGACAATCCCTTCCCACAAATTTCACATTCAAACCGTCTCCTCTCCTCCTTCCCCAAATGGGTGACCCGATGATACTTTAAACTTGGCCAACTGTCAAAAACACTGGCGCATAATGAACAGGTATACAAATTTAAATGCTTGGATAACACGTGCTCAAATAAATTATCTTCTAAACTTTGCTGCCATGCTCGTTTTGAGGCCCTGTCTCTTGGAAATTCGGACAAATGGCGTTTATAATCACATGTTCCACACTCCAGAGCTTCTTGGTCATCCAAGCAGAGGAGCTCGTGGTCGGCGAGGAAAAAGCGGTTCCTTTTTGCCCCAACACAAATATATTTTATGGCGAAGGGTCTTCGGGGATCGGATTTATCGTGGCGGGGGATGAAGGGGCTGGTGGAAATGGTGTTTGCGGAGCGGATCCGGGAAATTAGGGAGCGGCGGAAGGGGGACAGGTTTTTGGGGAGTTTTTGGGGGAGTTTGGTGGAGTGGCGGGAGAGGGGTTTGGCCATGGTGAGGTCGGTGGGGTCAAAGTCGGGGTCTTCTTCGAAGGACGAGGAGGAGGATGAGGAGGGTTCCAAGTATTTTTTGGTGGGGGCTGCTGAAGACCTTCGTAATTTCTTGGGTGGCTGGGGCTGGGCATGGTCGTCTTCTGGTTGAGTTGGAAATGCGGGGGCGGATGGGGGTGGGGCTGGTGGTGTGGGTGGAGTGGGGTTGGTGGATGATGGGTTATCTTGGAAAAATAGCCAGTGCTGTCCAGGTTCAAGGTTATCCAAATAGTTGTCATCGTAAGAAGGGAAATCAGGTTCTTCAGGTTCCTGCGAAGGTGCGGCCTCTTCTTTTATGACAGGTGCTTGTGGATTTTGGAGGAGCTTTTCTGAGGTTGTCGCTTGCCAAGTTTGAAGATCGCTGACAACTGTGATGGAAATAAATAGAAGATGAATAATTAAAAGTTAAATTGGTATAAAATTTTTAATGGCTTTTTTAATTGCTGGGGTGGTTTACCTGTAATTATATTTTGATGGAATATCCCAATTAAAGATGACTCCGTTGAGTTTAATGGCACCGGGAATGTCTTCAAAACAGTTTGCTTCACTTTCCTCAGATTTAACTCCATTTGGGTGACTTCCTCCGAAAGACTTTGGAGTTGGTTTAAAACTTGTAATTGAAGCTTCCTCAGGGTACCCTCCATCTTGTCCACTTTATCTTTTGATTGAACAGCTGACTGGATATCGGGCAAGCAAACGGAGCAAATGGACCAATTATCTAATTAATTATTAAAGAGGAGAAGAAAAAACATAACAGTTAATTTTTAACCCAAAAAAAAATCTCAGCCAATAAAAAAACATTAAATACAAAAATTTGATGAGCAATTAAACCTGTAATGGTGGTGGGAGTTGAGAGTAAATTAAATTGACTGTTAAATTTTTGGAGGAGATTCCCTCCATCTGAGTCCCCCTCCAAATTGGAGGGAATGGAGAAAGCAGTAGACTTTGTACACAGAGCACAAATTTTCGAACAACTTTCCACACTAGCCATTATACTGGTTTTAATTGGCTAATTAAATTATTAATTAACACAACAATCAACACAATTAATTAACTGCTTCAGTGAACGCGAACGGTGATTCGTTTTTTTTCTGATCTGAATGAAAAATGGCCCATTAGAAAAAATCAGCTGATTGGCTTGTTCATCTTTAGAACAGCTTTACTCGGTCTGTGTATACCCAGCTTGTTGACTTGATCGACACAGAAAAGTCAGCTGTTTTTCTCAAACCAAAGAGCAAAGTTGGGTTTGGACTGTTGAATATTTTTAATGGTAGATAAATAATTATAATTAACTAATTTTTAATTATGAGTAAAGCTGAAATATCCTCGAAACTTTGTGTACTCTGCACAAAATGCACGGGCTACTCCATACCAAGCTGGATTGGATCCGGGATCCTCCACCGATTTTATTCCGAGTTTCTTACAAACTCAACAATAATTTCCAAACCAATTAAAGTTAATTGTGGGAGAAAGAGTAAAAAGTTAATTAAAAGAACATTAAATAAAGTGGTGGGTGAGGATAAGAAGGGTGGTGAATTTTCAGCCCCGCCCCCCGCTGAAAATTGGACAGTTTGTGGGGACTGCCTCCCACTGATCCAAGCAGCTTTGGAACAAAAAGAAAATGTGATCAAGGTGGAGTGCCAAGTGAGGAAGTTGCAGGGGGACCTTTTAAAGTGTTTGCAGACATTGGTCGTGGAAACGGGGAAGATGAAAGAGGATCTTAGAAAAATTGAGGAGATTGGTTTGGAAAAGCCGGGGGAAAGGGGGGGATTTAAGGATATTGCTTCTGTGCTGATTAAGGGTGAAAGGGGGCAAAGGTCAAAGTTGAAAAAGGAGGAGGAAAGATTTGTGGGGGAGTTTAAGTCAAAAATTAAAACAGGTAAAATATATATAATTAAAATATTGAATTAAAATTAAAAACTGGGATTTAATCAGGAATTAAAATTAAATATTTATTCTTTACAGTTATTGGGGACATTGGAGTTTTTGAGAAGGGAACCTCGGAAAAATTATTACAAAATCCGGATGAACCACCAATTAAACGGGAAAAAGTGGATAAGGAAGTTAATGGCTCGTTAAATTTAATTGGTGAAGTTAATGGCAGTTCAAATCACCCCGGTAATTTATCAACGTCGTCGTCAGTGGCGGTAATTTTTGAAAATGATGTGGAGCATTTATTGGACGATGATGATGAGTCCCATAATCTGGATGACCAATCAGAGTAAAGCAAATTTTTTAAACAGTTAAATAATTTAACTATTGTGTTAATTAGGTGAGCAATTAATTATTGTTTTTGTTTATTCAATTAGTAAATCATTATTACCTGACATGTCAAATTTCCGGACAAATTTAATCAAAAGAATAAATTTGGGGAGGACAATTGCGACGTCCAAAAATTTGCCGGTGTCACGGAACGACCCTCGACATAACTACTGTATAGAGCATTCCAAGAATGGAAGTGGTGACTCTAAGTTTTTTGTGGAGGATACAGAAATAAATTTGGTGGGGGAGGGTCTTCAATGTGGAACATGTCGGTTTAAAGTTGAGGCTTCACCGTTTTCAGAAGGAGCCAAACAGCCGGCTGGGAAACGGTGGAACGTGGAGGATAAATTGTTTGAACATGTTTTGTCCAGGCATTTAAATTTGTATGAGTGTAAAATTTGTGGGGGGAATAGTGACAATTTTTTGGGGTGGAGGGCTCATAAGCAAAGTCATTTGAAAAAGAAAAGGGGAGGAAATGTGGAGACGAGGGGGAAAAATGGGAGGGAAAAAAAGAGAAAAGAAAATTAAGTTGGGAGGGCAGCAGAATATATAAAAATAAATTAAATTTTTAACTTTAAGTAGAGTAATAATTATGAATATTTCAATTTTAGTAATTTTAACAAGTTTTGTTAAGTTTATTAAAATAATTTGTTTTAAGTTTTTTTTATAAATTTGTGACAAGTTTTTTTGAAAACAAAATATTTTCCTTTAGAATAATCTTTAAATAAAAAGCTATTCCATAAAAAATTGTTTACTGATTTTATGATCTTTTAAACTAATTAACTGTTTAATAAAAAAATATATAATTGGAGTGAAAATAACCTTAAATATCTATTAAATTAAATTGGATTTTTAAACTATTTTGATATTTTAAACGTAAATTCTCGTTTCATATCGTGTGTCATAAATTGATACTTTTTTCACGTAAATTCCCAATTTTTAACATGACACTTAAATAATCGTGAAGATTTATTTTTCCAACTTTATATTTAATTATTGTTTAAATTTTTTTGAGGCAAAAATTTGATTCCATTATTTAAAAAATTTAACTTATTCGTTTATCTTGTAATTCGAAATTTTAATGCTATGCAATTTTATAGCACATTAAACTTATTAATTAAATTATTTATAATTAAGTTGTCTTGTTTCCCCCCAAAAAAATCTATCAAATTTTTACCTCGCATCAATTTATCACTGTAAATTTTGTCCATAATTCCAACGGTGACAAAGTCCTCCAAATATGTAAAAGTTTCTAGTAATGGTTTGTATACATGAGACGTTATTTGCGAATATTTGTGAACTTTTGCTAATTACGGTAAAACTGGTAAAAATAAATCAACCTGAACTTTACATTGCCAGGATTTTGATGCTAGACCGAAATTCTGCGCATTTAAACTAACAGAGTAGTAGCCGCTATTTAACCATGTCGGTTTAAGTGAACAGAAATATTTTGAAATGGAACACTGATGACTCATATGCCAGTCTTTTTTATATAAATTTCGGGTAGATTGATGGAAACGTTTTCGGTTAACTCGGAAATCCTTTCTTATGGTATCCAGATCAAATCTTTTAAAGTATTTTAGCGTTTGATCCATTCGGTCAATATATTTGACAAGACAGAAAGCCAAATTAAAACGACTGGGAATAAAATTGAGGGATAAATATCGTTTCCTTTGTGAATATTTATTACAATGAGACAATTTTCACTAGTGAAATGTTGCAGAATAGAATATAAATATTTGGACAGACTTTGTTTCTTGTTTAAGGCTTGTTGGGGTTTTTGATTCGTCAAAATATTTTCGTATGGCATTATACTTATCTGGTCTCATGTGCAATGTATACTGTTTTGGAAATGATTCCGAAAACGATTCGAAATTTACTTGTTTTGTGAAAAACTGGTAAGACGATAATGCCATTGAGATATTTTCAGCGTAACAATGAAAAAAATACTGCAACACTTAAAGTAATAAAATAAGACAGAAAACCTATTTGCCACATTTTCTTTCCCCTTGGACTAATTAATTAACACAATCTTCATGAAACTTATGAAAGCACAAAATTTAAATATTGAGCCTAATTTTTGGTAACGCTTGTTGGAATAGTAAGTTCAAATCGAATTAAGTCCAAATATAGTTTAATGGTTTTTCTGTACGATGTTTCTATTTAATTTTCATGCTCGTTTAGGCAAGAAAGTTCTGTGAATATATTTTAGATTTGAAAACTTATACTATACGAGGAAGATCATTTACTGTTTTTTTCAGGGAACGCTTTATTCTTTCCAACCCGTTTGTCTAGTCTTCGAGCTTAGCTGTTCATGTAATAAAATGTCATTAATATTCTTGTCAGCATAACAGGATATTGAAAAGGGACGAGATTGAATATATTATGGGTTTTTCATGTTTTATCTGTTAGAAAAGCGTACAAAATATAACCCAATATACAAGTCTTACGATGATATTTTCTAGCGTTATTAAACTCTTGTTATGCGAACATATTTCAAACTAATTGCCCAACTAGCTACAATTAAACATGAAAAATACTCGCTACCTTCCAGGCATAGATGAATTGTGGTGGCACATCATATGCCACATAAATTTGATTGCTTTTTAGTCTCGACTGACAAGAATTAAGGAGAAATTTAGGGGGATCTAGGGAAAATACATGTTAATCAGCATATTGATATAAGATATCGATCAAATCTTGGTTTGAAAATTAAGAAGCACGGAAGCGATGCCAATACGGAAAGCTAACCGCAAATTGCTTTTTTTCATAAAATCAATTCTTATATAAGATGTGCAGTGTAACACGTAGATGCCCTGATATGCAATTAACTCTTCGGTAAATGATATCGTTGTCTGGACTCACAATACAGCTGAAAATATATTTCATACCATTTTGAAGCTCCAATCGAATAAATAATTAGTCATGGTTCCCAAGCAATAAAAATTAAAAAACACAATCTTGTGATAATTTAGCTAAGTTTTCCCTACTAACCTAGTGGTTAAATTGATGCTAAACACTCTTAATATACAACATGTCTGTTAAGATAACAAATAAATAATATAAGTTTTAGTAAATCCATGCATTATCTATTTTTATCAAATTATAAGTAGCTTTGCAGCAATAAATGAGAAAAATTGTATCATAACATTGTGTACGATGTAAATTATCTTTATGCAAAGAAGGGACGATATTAGAGGACATCATTTTGAAACATTTACTTTTAATGCCGACGTTTCGGTTACATAC
>JAQFXM010008110.1:0-11043 GCA_034693345.1 Entomobrya multifasciata
ACAACAACAATACTTTTCCTTGGCGACTCCATCCTCATGCATCCATCTGAGTAGACTTATGGACTTGACTTGATTGTTAAATATCTCCAACTGCACAAGGCCACATTTTCGAAATACTTTTATAATAAGACTATAACTATATAATAAGTGCTCACAAAAAGTTACAGACAGTGATATGCTTCTTTGCTTTATGACATACTGATAACACAGTCTCCAACAAGTCATATTTTGTGTATAAAAATTGAAATACTTAAGCAAATGTCAATTGCAATACACCTTTTCGGTTTTATTAAAAAGTCGTTTGATTTGTTGTAATTTACTCCCTTGAAAATTTTTCAATGATTTTTTTGTTGTCTAATGCAATAGTACCTTCTAATTCCATTTGTTTACTGTATATTATTTTAATTGTTCTACTCTAAGACTGGCCAGGCCTGCAATTTAACTTGTGCAACATAGATGCCCGTTGCAATTGTAATGTTGTTAGCGAAATAGGATAACATTGTTATGATTCTTTATATTGTTGATATTAGTGTAATTGTAAAATTATTGTTACGATTGCGATGGATTTGGTTAACAGCAGGTGTACTGCTCACTTCATACTGAAGAATGTAACTAGAATTTTTGGTGTGGCATTCCTTGTTACTTAAAGAGAAATTGGGAAACATTATGTTATTTATTAATTTTATTTATTAAAAGATTTTATACGAGCCAAGAATCATGTCGTGCTGCAAAAGTGCTGCTAAATTTTCGTTTTGTTACCGGATTCACGTTATTCCTGAAAAAATAGTACAAAATTGCTCAAGTGGAATTTAATGTTAAAACGGACGTTTTGTTAGACTTCACTATTGCTGTAGAAATTTGTTAATGTCTTAATTTATGTGTTAACTGCAAATTCATCCGGCATACGAAAAACATGTCAACAAGTAATATGTTAAAAATGGTATTCAACAAATAAATTGTTTGATTGGCTTCAAACTGATATTTTATTTTATACCTCATTTTCAAACATCATTTTGGATATATTTAATTCCTAAAAGTTGTAACACGTAAATTCTATTAAATGAAGTACATGAAGAATTATATGTTTGGATTGCTAAAACACCAAAATTAATAGATTTGAACATTTTTTTAAAATAATCATTCTAAAATTTGGTTATGCTAAAGTATTATAAAAATTATAAGGTAAAATTACATTTAGAATAACAAAGACATTTCTTTGATAAAATGTCTCTACCACAAGAAGTAAAATAAAATAATGTAATCTCCTTTGAGTGTAGCGGAATTACCTAAAGAAAGAGTTATGTAAACGCAGTGCAACCACCAAATATGTCAAACTTTTATAAAAATTAAACTGGACTAGTATATGTCGAAAGACGACTCTCATTTTCGGAATTCTTTCATAAGCAGAAATACATAAATGTACACAGTATCCGTACAATGACAGCTGTTTGCTAAACTAAAATTATAATCCAGTATTAATTTACTCATTGAGTAATTATTTGACAGCCACAATGTCCTCAATTCTCTGAAGAACTACGTTTTAATTTGTTTAAGCTCGTACTAGTACTCGTAATTTGCAATTAAGCTGAAGTCAATATGTTGACTCCGTTTCCTACGACAGCGTCAGCACCTCCCTGAGGTGATCAAGTGGTAATCCTCCTCACAAAAGCCCCAAGTGGCTAAACAACAAGGAAGGACCAGGTCTCAATTAAGACCAAAGTTCAGGACTATAGCTCCCGACAAATGATGAAAATAAAGCTGAACAAAATGCACTAACTCCAGTGGCAAACAACAAGACTTTATTCTCACTTCTTGGTTCCAGTTAAGCGAATAACTGGCCAAGGACTAATATCAATTACAAATTTTACTCTCATAATTATAATAACATGCTTTCATAGCCAAATACAAAGAAACCCCAATGCAAAGTCCAATAGGTCGCTTTCCACGGGAATATGTACTGAGATAGAAATAAAACTAAGTTTGCGGGTGCTTCCGTTCATTTTCAAAAAACAGAAACTACACAGAAACACCGTCACCGTAATTACTAGCCATACAGTTTTATCAAAAACAGATAAGACGTCTAATAAAGATATTGATTTTACTCCTCTTGAACCACAGCTGATGAAATGGAGTTGACCAAATCTATTCTCAATACTTAGAAACCCATTATTCGAGTCCTCAGCTGTTTGAAAATGAACATTAAGATTTAAATTGCCACAAACAGTTACGTTGAAACCGCAATGCATACGCTTTCCAGTCACGTTTCCAATGGCAGTTTGATAAATAGAGGCGTACCCAAAACCAAGCACTTGCACAGTATTAAGGTACTTAATTTTTTTGCGGTTAATACTCTCAAGTGGAGATTTTAGTGCAAACTTTTCAGTGTTTACAAAATGTCCTATTTGTCCAACTAGGTCCAGTGTATTTTGAGTTACAAGTTCACCAGGGATTGCAAGGTTGAATAGTTTTCTTTCCAGATACTCTATTGTTTTGATGCTTAAACTAAGAATGTGTATATCTCTTGTCATAAAATATTTCTTACAAACGGCACATAGATAAACTATACTTATCTCTGACACAACACAATTCTTATTAATGAGCAAATTTTCGTGCTTCTTCTGGCAGCTAACATGACTAATTATATGAGTATCCGTTCGTAAAGCAAAAAACATGTTTGTACTTTTGCCGATCCAAACTTGAGTCAATAATGTGTCATTCATTTCGCCATTTGTTTTATAATTTATTAAAATTTGGATATTTGGTTGCAAACCAGGTAATTTCGGTCTACTGTAACGTTCACTTGTATGAAATAGTCTACTAAATCTGCCAAATTTAGTAATACTCGAAGGCATAAAAAGATCTACTTGAACTTGGCAGTGCCATGGTTTCGATCTCATTGAAAAATGGTAATCTTCTAGATCAGCACAATATAAAACGTTTGTTGGTAATACTATGAGAGATGTAAAGTGTCTAGAAACTTTACAATGGTGACGCACCTTGTAATAGTTATCTTCTTTTAATGAAGCAGAAAAGTTGCCGTTGATATAATGTAAATATTCTTTTGGTGTCAGTATCAAATCTGTTGAATTAACATAGTGACTTCGTATTTGGAACAGTACTACATCCCATTTTCTGATTAAATATGGAACTGCAGCTGATGGTTGTAGGTCAAGTCCTAAATGATTGTTTACAGCGATAAGGCATTTGGCATTTCCAAATCCAAGCAGAATTTCATTAAAATTAGTTAAGTATATTTTTTTGCTTTGTTGGGTCGGATTTTCTCTCGATTCTTTCATGTATTCGTTTGCAAAAGCTTGATCTTCTGGGTAAGGCAAATCTGATAAATGTTCGTTCAAATCGGATTTCGACATATTTTTTGAATTTAGTAATGTTGATTCCAGAGTGTAGTTATAAATAAATATTGGAGTGTTTTCCTTACCTGCTGCCATCGATAACAATAAAAAAATTATGACGATAAAGAAAAGAAAGCTGATAATTTTATGTATGTTTGAATCTACCATTCTTTAAGAATTCAAGTGTTGAAGAATTTCTTATTTTTTTGCAACGTGTTAAGTTAAACAGTTTTCGTGCATGCTAGTATGTTAATCAGAACTAAAAGTCGTCCTTTCAAAATCAGTGTCAGAATTTTAATAAAACTGTCGTATAACGGACCGACCGTTTAACAGTAGTAATTTTACATAAATTTGAAGAATTCCTTACGAAATGCTATAATATTAGGTCCATAGAAACTTAATAATTTCTGAAATTACATTTATAAGCTTACATAAAATACACGTTCAATTGACGCAGATCTTGCCAACGTCTAGCTACTACTAAACGAGTTGCAGCGCAAATACCACTGGCTCGGTTTCGAGTTAAAGAAAATAAATCCTAAAACAAATTTGCGGTTAAGCAAAAACAAGTGACAGTAAATTATTTTGCTAACCAAAATAACAGTTTTCCCGGTTATATGAATTTATTTTCTTTCGTGAAAAAAGCACATATTTATCATCTAATCAGATAAAGCGTGCATAAAAAAATTATCATTTAATTAGATAAAGAATGCATAAAAAATTATCATCCGGCCAAATTTTTTTTATCTAGTAGTGAAAATTTAGTTTGTTTAACACAAGTCAAAATTAAAAACTTTACGAACTGGCAATAAAAATATATGTACACTTATTTTTCTAAACGTTGGAGGCAAGTACATGTAAAGTTTGAACAGGCATGTCATTTGAATTGTATATTCGATGCATCAAATTTTCTGAACAAATAAAATTTTCAAAATGAATACACTCTTCTTGTATTTGTTCAACCAGGGTATTTGTGTACAAAAATGGCAGGCTACCTCATTTATTAGTAAGCAAGCTCTATCAATCATCATCATCTTCCTCAATCAAGCTGACTAGTTCGGGGTACAAGTTGATAAATTATAAATATAAGATCACCCATTCATATCCAATGTTTAACATATGCATATCTTAAGATGTGTCCGTAAGCATTTAAACCCTGATAGGCAGTAGAATGCCTGACCTTTTACAAACCTTGCTGACTATTTAAATGTAGCAAAAGTTATCCTTCATTATTCCAAAGATGTACCACCACACCGAAATTGTAACCATGCTAAGATAAATGCAAAGCTATTTATTCAATGCCAAAATCCGTTATTCTCAGAGGGTGAATAGGTAAAACCAAACACCTTTCTTTTAAATAAAAAGATAGCGTAGACATAGCAAAACGAAAGAGCATACAGAACAGCGAACCCTAAATTGCATTCGTTCGACTCGAAGTCGAGAATAGTCATAATTTCAAATGACAACTTTTAGTAATTGCTGTGCTTAAAAAAGTCCCGAATGATATAGAAAAAAGTTTTTGGTACACAAAAATCATATTGTGATTTTTAATGTATGTCCATGCGCACTAAATGATTAAAAACAAACTTCGAATTGCCTACCTTCTGAAAATTACTTACAAAAACTTAAATAACTGTAAGTATTTCTGAGAGAACGTAAATTTGAGGTTAAGTAAATTTAAAGGTTGTTAACTTTTGCGGCTAGTGCATCATAAAAGTTCAGGTGCATCTGATTTTCCAATCTCATGCCTCATTTTAATACAAGTTACATTGGATTAGCAAAACAATTCAAATAACCGGCCAGAAAATGCATGCGAAAAATTGGCCAGAAAACAAATTCATACGATTAGCAGAAGAGTTTTTTTGGTTCGATCAAAATAATATTCTCAAACAAGTTATCTTGCACGAGCCATCTTAATTACTTCCAAAGTAGCTTGTAAAAGTAGTTACCGGACCTGTTTTGCTTGAAAGCTATACAAGAAGACTACAAAAAATATTGTTAATTATGTTGACATACTTACATACCTGCATGTGGTTTAAACCAACGTATAATATTTCAATATTTGTTTTCCATGCATAATTAAGGTAAGCTCTCATATATCTAATTGGTTTAGAAACCACCAACAAAACGTAATGTAATATCTTCATGTCTTTTAACTCAGCTTGTTTGTGTTGAATAACATGAACAAAAATGACAACAATAACCCATCAATTTTGGACTCCACGTAAAAAACATTTCAAAAATAACCTGTATTTATTTTAAATTTTCAATTATGAAAACTTTGTTGAAATACAGGTATTTTCACATTTATTTTGTTGTTTATCAATTTGTATGTCCAATAGTTCTAAATGTCAAAAAAATTCAACTCGAGATTGTTAATTCAAATTTATTTGAGTAAAAATGATTTTTTCTCCAGTTTTAAAATCTGGATAAACAGTTATTCATGTTGTACAAATATTTAAAATACATTACGTTTTTTGATTAGTCTTTAACTTTATCGTTTTAGCTAAAGTGAAATATTTACTTAAATGTTTTTATAGCAATACAATAGCTTACAAATTTTCATTATTTTTTGTAAATAGTTACAAACCAAACTTATAATGCATGTAAATGCAGGTTTAACAATATAAAGTGTTTCATTTCTCAATTCCACCATTGCACAAAATGACGCAAGTGCATGTCCAATGCATAAAATGATAAAAAGTGTTTGAATTTTCCCTGACATGTTCGGTTTTACAGGTGGTATATTTAATTTTCCCCAACCTGAACGAGAGGTGTTTAAAAACGCTTGCCACCATTCCAATAAACCTGAACTTTTTATTCTAGGAAACCGCTTGAGAAGTGTCACGGATCCAACTCCGTAAAAGTACACTGATACATATTCCTTGTTATACGGAGTGTTTCCTACGTCAATATGCTTTCCAGACTTTGTTAGCAAATTAGACATGCTATTTGCCCTATACCTTGGAATCACCCAAGCCGTCTTATTACACTCATTTAAGTTTTGTTCTATGAAATGCTCTTGTCTTTTACTAAATTCCATCATTAAACCGTCTTCATCAATTTTTTGATCGATGTCACTTGTATTGAGTAGACCTATTTGGATAATAGAATTCAAATAATTAACTGCTCCTTCAATCACTTGTACAATTGATGGATGTATTTTTGTGTGTTCGTAAATGACATTCCTTAAAAAATTGTTTGTTGAGCCGATTAATGCCATTTCAATGTCAGATCTACCAAGAACTGACCACCTTTTATTAAAAGTCTGCATGACCCTATGCGGGGATATATAGTTTGTATGATCCTTTTTATAAGACCAGTAATGCATTTGTGAAATCGGACAGTAAATTTGAAAATTGTCTTTCATTAAGTCATTAAATGAATCGTAGGAAATAGGAGACCTTGGCATAACAATGTTGTATACATTTGTGCTTTTAAAAGCGTTACTGATAACAAGACCAGCCAATAGTATTCCGGCAATAATAAATCTAGAACGTAGAAAAACAGTCAGACTTCCCCGAAAAGGGTCTCCTTGTTCCAATAAAGTTTTCATAATTTGTATGGTTGAAGAAACATAACTCAGTTTAGAGGTACTTGCGCTTATTTTCATAAAGCAGAAACTACACAAAAAAACCGTCAGCACAATCACTAGCCACAAATTATTTTCAAAAACAGAAAGGATTTCTAGTATAGATATTGCTTCAATTCCTCTGGTACCACAACTAATAAAATGAAGTCCACTATATCCATTTTCAATATTTAGAAACCCATCATTCGAATTTTCAGAACTTTCAATGTTAACAACTAGTTGTAAATACTCACAAACCATTTCGTTAAAAACGCACTTTATTTCAGTCATGTTTACAATCGTACTTAAATAGATAGAAGCGTACCCAAAACCAAGCTTCTCCACACTATTAGAAAACTTTATCTTGTGCCGATTTATACTCTCAAGCGGTTCTTTCAGAGCATCTGTTTCATAGTTTATAAAATAATGGATTTGACCAACTAGGTTCATTGTATTGAAGCAGTCAAATCTACCAGGGACGGCAACGTTGAATTGCTTGTTTTCAAGAGATTCAATTTTTTCGAGAGTTAAACTTAAATTGTCTAAAACTTTTACCATAAGAAAATTCTTGCAGTCGGCACAAAAATTAACTACACTAAGTTTTGAGATAAGACAGTTCATGACAATAAGTGAGTTTTGTTTGTACTTTGGGCAGCGTATAGTACCAGATAAATGGGTATCTGTTTGTAAATGCAAAAACATGTTCGAACTTTTCCCAGTCCAAGCTTGCAACGATAATATGTCAGGGTTTGAATCACTTGATTTAAAATTTATCAATATTTGGATATTTCGTTGCAAACCGTTTAATTCTGGTCTGTAATCTCGTTCTGTTGTATGAAATAATGCAGTAAACCTGCCAAATTTTAAAATACTCACTGGCATCTGCAGATCTACTTTAATTTGACATTGCCATGGCTTTGATCTTGTTGCAAAATGGTATATTTCCAGATGAGCACAATATACAATATTTCTTGGTAATATTGTGAGAGAAGTGCAATGTCTAGACACTGCACAATGGTGACGTATGTTGTGATAGTTTTCTTTTTTTAATTTTGTAGAAAAACTTCCGTTTATAAAACGAACGACTTCTTTTGGTGTCCATATCAAACCTGTTGAATTGGTATGGTTGATTCGTATCTGGATCACTGCTAATTCCAATTTCCTAATTAAATATGGTAACGGGGCCAACGGTTGTAGGTTAATGTCTAAATGATTGTTTACAGCAATAAGGCATTTAGAATTGAAAAAGCCTTGCAGAACTTGGTTAAAATTGACCAAATTAATTTCTTTGATTTTTTGCTGTTCATATTCTCGCGATTCTGCTAAGTAGTCTTTCGCAAAAGCTTTGTCTTTGGGGAACAGATTTGACAAAATGCTTTCTGAATTTGATCTAGACCAAAATTTGGCATTAAGCAGTGTAGATTCCAAATTGTAGTTATGAATGAATATTGGAGCGTCATCTTTACCTTCTGTCTTAGATAAAAATACAAAAAGTATGACGATAAAGAAAATAAACAGGACAATTTGATGTTTATTTGAATATCCCATTCTTTAAAAATTTCAAAATCCAAGGATTTCTGATTTGGTTTTATTTTTACAACTAGTCAAATTACAAAGTTTAGCACATGCTATTATGTTAACCAAAACTTAAAATAGCGCTTGCAAAATGTGTTTCAAAATTTTAGTAAACTTGTCGTATGACCTACTGACTATTTCGCAGTAGCCATTTTCTGTAAATCTGATTTTCCCTACGAAATAATTTTTTAACCAGTCGTTGGAAACCTTTAAATACTTTCTGAAAATGCTTTCATAAGCTGACGTAATATATATATGCTTTCAACTGCCTCAGTTTGTTCTAACAGCTAGTTACTATTAAACCGTATCACTTACACACTACTGTCTTGGTTTTAAGGTAGAGAAACTACTTCCTCGAAGCCCTTTCTAGTTAAGCAAGAACAAGTTATCTGGCACGAGCAATCTTAATTACTTTTAAATTAGTTTGTGGAAATGGTTACCACACATATTATTCCAGAAATCTATGGCATAAGACTACAAAATATTTAAATTATTGGTAAACATGTAGACATGCATACATATATGACTAGTTAATACTGAAAACAATATTTCAATACTTGCCTTCTATTGATTATTTAAATAGCCAAAAAAGCCAATATATAGTAGCTTATAACTCAGCATATTATGTTGAATAACACGGAGGAAAATGAAAACTTTGTCTTGTATTGAAATTATTATTACATTTTAAAATACGACATCACCAAATAATGTCTTTTTTATATACTGGATTTGAATATGGAATAATTTTACGGGTTATCTGCACTAATTACTTATTGTCAAGTATTATTCAATGTTAAAAACTTGGCTTTACGAGTTCTTCTCTCGAAAATTTTAGTCTGATAGAACACTTTCTCGATGGACAGATAGAATGAATAAATTGTGACTTTGATTTTTTACTCAAGGAATAACATCGTATATCATATAACGTCATTGTATATATCACCATTACTGTCTTCTATCTTCCACTAAATTTTTTACAAGATATAACGAATTCTCAATATTTTTCCTAACAATTTGTAAATGAAATTTATCATATGTTTGAACGAAGTTTTTACATTTTTAAGTATTTCATTTCTCAACTCCAAAATCGCACTTAACATTGCAAATGCCTGACCAATGCAGAAAATGATAAAAAGTGTTTGAATATTGCCTGACATGTTTGGTTTTACAGGTGGTATATTTTGTTTGCCTGAACTTGAATGTGAGGTGTTCAAAACCTCTTGCCACCATTCTAGTAAGCCCGAGTTGGAAATTCTAGAAATTCGTTTGAGAAGTGTCACCGTTCCTACTCCAAAAAAGTATAGAGCTACATACTCCTTATTATATGGAGTTTTGCCTACATCCGAATGGTTTCCAGGCTTTGTTATCAAAGTAGACATGATATTTGCCCGATACCTTGGAATCACCCAAGCCGTCTTATTACATTCATTAAGATTTCCTTCTATAAAATTCTCTTGTCTTTTACTAAACTCCATCAAAAAAGTGTTCTCACTTTTTTCGATCTGATCATCAGCTGTTTTCAGTATATCTTTTTGCGTAAATGAGTGTAAATAATTTATTGTTTCTTTAGTCACTAGTCCAATTGATGGATGAATTTTGGTGTGGTTGTAAATGACATTCTTCAAAAATGTGTTTGACGAAATAATTAGTGTCATTTCGATTTCAGATCTTCCGTAAGCTGTCCAGGTTTTATTAAAAACCTGCTTAAAACGATGTGATGACAGTTTGGTTATATCATCGTCATTGTACGATCTGTAAGAAATTTGTGAAATTGGACAGTAAATGTGAAGATTGTCTTCGATTAGGTCACTAAACGATTCGTAGGAAATTGGTGACCTTGGCATAACAATGTTGTAAACATTCGTGCTTTTAAAAGCGTTACTGATAACAAGACCAACCAAAAGTATTCCGCAAATAATAAATCTAAAACGTAAAAAAACCGTTAGACTTCCACGGAAAGGGTCCCCTTGTTCCAATAAAGTTTTAATAATTTGCATAGTAGTAGAAATATAACCCAGTTTTGAGTCACTTCCATTAATTTTCACAAAGCAGAAACTACACGAAAGAATCGTCAGCACAATCACTAGCCACAAGTTTTTGTCAAAAACAGATAGGATTTCTAGTATAGATATTGCTTTAGTCCCTCTTGTACCACAACTAATAAAATGTAGTTGACTAAGTCCATTTTCGATACTTAGAAACCCAGGATTAAAATCTCGAATATTGACATCTAGCCTCAAGTCGTTACAAACTATTTCACTGAAAATGCAGCGCTTTTCAGTCAAGTTGACAACGGTGTTTAAATAGACAGAAGCGTACCCAAAGCCAAGCTTTTGGACAATATTAGAATACTTTACTTTATTACGATTAATACTCTCAAGAGGAGATTTCACTGCGACCTGTTCATTGTTTATAAAATATTCTATTTGTCCTACCAAGTTTAGTGTAGTGAAGGCGCTAAAACTACCAACGACGGTTATTTGGAATTGCCTTTTTTCAAGAAATTCAATTTTTTCCAAAGTCAAACTTATACTCTCTAGAACT